>SNQN01005441.1:0-20331 GCA_008642245.1 Bassia scoparia | reverse complement strand
GAAAATTACGGGGGATTACAATCTACCCCCCTTAAAAGAAGTTTCGTCCCCGAAACTTGTCCCAAARTCCACAAAATCTCGAGAATTTCAATAGAAAAAGGTATTTGTATTGCTGTAAACTACTTGTATTACTGAAATGATTCTCCAGTGACCACACTTGACACCATTTCACACACTTTCATAGTATGTGTACTAAACCAAATCATGCTTATTAGGCCAAAGTCACGCAACTTGAAATAATATTTGATAAAATAGGCACAAAACAGGCCAAAATTGAAACAATAAGTAAACCAAACAGGGCAAAAGCGCGAAATTACATCGCATTCTACCCCCCTTAAAAGAAAAGAGTTACGTCCTCGTAACTCACCCCAACGAACAAAAACGCACCCAACAAGACTAGGATACTTCTCCAAAAACACTCAGGATACATAGTAAGACAACCAACAATGACCCAAATCGTATCATTCTAAACCCATAAACAAGTCCRGTAATATTGAATCCCACTTCCACTCGGCTCCTGCATGTTAACCTTTTGGAAACGAACTCAGTTCTCTCTCTTTTCATGTTCGGCCACGCATATAATTCCTCTAATTTTTGTACAAGTTATCTCCTTCGGAGTCTTTTATCTCAATTCACCACCATATTTATAACTACATTGCATGTCCTTAAATATCAGACTTCCATCCTCATAACTTGTAATTTCACTTTTAGCACAATTCCTCAATTTCGTACTTGTTCCTTAATCCTATGCAAAAATTCCGCAATACTTCGTTGTTCTCTAATTACACCAAGTGTGCATGGCCCAATTGACATAGCACTCAACTCCTCATATCACCTTTCTATTCTGTCGCATAACACAACTAAGCTTTGTCGATGCCTAAGTATACACCGCAATTCTTTCATGTCCATCGGGCAATGCTAGTACTGAGGCGGTTGTCAACCGATTTTTAAGGATTTTGAAAGCTGACACACTGTTAATTCCACTCTACTGTTGTTCTCCTTTTTAATCACATTGTTATGGTTCAGTTTTGGAAGCCTTAACAAACCCTCTTAAATACTCGGTTAACCCTAGAATAATAAACCTCAACCATATCACCTCTCAGGCCAGGACCACTCACTAAACCTCCCATAACCTTTGCAGGTTCCACAAAAATATGGTTCCAGAATGTAATGACCCAAAACCACAACTTTCTCACACCACAAGCAGCGACCACCTCCCTTCTTCCTCGTTTGCTCTTCTATTCCTGCTCTCTTTCTTTTTTTAAAAATAATGAATGAGCTGATGCATAAGGAGTAGGGAAAGATAAAAACCTGATTCATAATTTTAGGTCTTTTCGATTAATTTTGAATATCAACTTTTTGTTAAAATTGTTTTTGTAAATAAATAAAAATCAAGAAAAAGATATCATACACAATATCTAAGCGAAAAAATAAAAACTCAAATACCGAATTAAATAAATGCATCTTATATAAAATTATTGTTTTATATTTATAAGAAAACCTAATTACAAATATCCGAAATTCGGGTTACAAAGATAATTTCCCAGCAAATCTCGATTTAAAATTTAATATTTACTGAAATATGTATGAATAGTACGTACTATGTATTTATCGTTAACGAAACCACGTTACATAAAATATCTTTTTACCCACAAATAAAACATTTATTTTCAAATACAATTATTAAAATTTAGATCTACATTAACAAAAATCTTACAAATCTAATTTGCTTGCATGTTTTTTTATGAACCTTTATCACATAGAGTCCTGAGGAATTTTGGAAGAAAAAGTGAAATATGGGGTATTGCTTTGTATAGCTTAGTATAGATCCATATAGATTTTCAATTTAGTCTCTTCTTACACAAAATTATACAGAGAGTAATACATCATTTGTCAAAAACCGTGCATGCCGAATTCAATCTAACATTTGTAATATCATGTGTCAAATTCTTAAGAAAACTCCCTCTAAAACTACATTGACAATTATTTTCTAAGATTTCTAACATTCATCTCTTGATTAACTAAAAGAACATTCTTCCAGAGAATGTTTAGCTATTCATATTTATTAAATGAGCAAAATAGTTAATCAACATATCAAATGTCTCATTTTCTAGTTCTACCACGTCAATTATTAACATTTCTATATCTACTATACACCAATATTGTTTCTTTCTTTTTTTCTAATTATATTTCTAACCAAAAATTAACTTTAATTTAAATTATCATCTGTCAAAAGACACAAGATCGGTTGCATTTTGCCGTCATCATGGTGCGGATATTAGATTTAGTAGCCAATTTAGTTTTAGTCTCTTCCTGTTACTAAACTAATGCCAATTAATCTTTGAAAATTTGTGGACAATAAGAATAGTCACCGAGGATACCCTCTTGGAAGTATATTCCCCCTATTGACTCTTTAACAAATCAAATATTTAAATCATAGCTGACAGTAAATGTATTAAAAATAGTGCAATTATAATTGTCGAAAAACTAATACTCTTAAAAAGCTGCTTCGAGTGTCATCAACTCTAGGATACTTATATATCTCGACGAAATTTCTATAAAGTAGGATAAGAATGAGAATGTTCTCCAATAACTCCCTATTTAACCCTTTTAAGATACACTCAAGTACATTAATGTGTCAATATGTATGTTAGTGAGATGTCTGAACATCCTTCATAACCAAATCTCCACTTCATGGCACCCTCTCATAGCGACCTGGTGCTTCTACCTCTCCCTAAGCTACTAACGAGCACCGTGACGCTCCTATATCTACCTGTCGATCACACAAAACCTCGTGTCCACAATCTCCTATAAGCCCTTTGGCACAAATTGACATCCTACCACTAAAACCATCACACATTCATAAGCCTACACATCCCAACTTTCCATCTTTATATTTTGGTTAGCTATTCTTTCGCCACAGCACACCTTGAGCTACGGTTCCAGGATTACTGGAGAGCAGTTTGAGGAGCAAATGTTACGAGTATTGGTAGTGATAGTAAGTTCTATGTGATATACAGCCTTATACTCCATTCTTACTATTTTAGTTTTTATAACACTGGCTTTAATCTCATATTCATCATATAGTGAGTGTAGCATCGTTTCTACAACTCTTCTTACTTGAATATCTTTCGTACACAACATATGTTGTCTCACAACACTAAAAGTTCGTGTACGCACTAGACACATAGGAAATATGTGTTCCATGGAGGTTACAATAGTTTACAGACTTCCGTCAAATATATGTAAATATCCTTAGCTCACAATGTTCCCTTTAAACCTCAAATAAGCATCTCTCGCTGTCAGGTTTCGTCTTCTAATTCATTAATTCGCGACTGTTCATTATTTTGGAAAATTTGAAAAATATTTGGTAGTTTCGATTGCAAGTTTGCAACGACATGAACATGAACGGCTAACACAATCAAACTGGGTGGCTGAGCTAGACAAAAATGTACCAATATTGTGGGTCCTACTCTTGAACCCTGCATCACCTGAATCCCTACAATGACTCCCCAACCTTTCGTGACCCCACTTAATCCCAGTTTCAAGAGTCATGAGGTGCGTAATGGTAACGGAGTAAGCAATAACCTAGAGTTGTCGACGGAGTATAATCCAACATCCCTATGATGTGCTAAATTTGTCCACTCCACTCACTCACTATAGTATCACAAACCAACATAGACATTCATGTCAGAGACGAAATATGGATTCCTTATTTTAAAGGACTTTGACAAAAATTTAATATCCGTGACGGAAGCCAACATGTAAAGGAAATTTCCAGTGTTGCTCACGATTTTCTGTATCTAGGTGGTGACATGAAAGTTTAACAATTCCACTATAGATTATACCTACGCTAATATAACCCCAACCCCCCTCCCACCCGCCATACCACCCCCCCCCCCCTCCCACCCCCCCCTCCCTCCCCCCCCCAACCCCCCCCGCGCCACCGGCCCCGTCGCCCCACCCCCACCCCCTCCCCCCACCGCCCCACCCCCCCGCCCCCCACCCACCCCCCCTCCACCCCACCCCCACCACCCTGACTTGAATGTCCTATGTTGTCGTGTACTATCATGAGTGAGTGGATGTGACACAAATTTTGCACCACACCTAGTTGTTGCCTGATTCTATCACTCCTCACCCAACCTCTAGTATATTGGCCTTAATCCGTACACCTTCACCACCTCATGACTCTTGAAACTGGCATTAATGTGGCGGGTCACGAAAGGTTGGGGACGTCAATTTGTAGAGATTCAGGTGAGCAGTTTCAAGAGTAGGACCCACAATATTGGTACATTTTTGTCTAGCTCAGCCACCCAGTTTGATTGTGTTAGCCTTCTTTGTTCATTCGTTGCAAACTTGCAATCGAAACTACCAAATATTTTCAAATTTTCCAAAATATTTTATGAACCAGTCGCAATGAATGAAATAGAAACCGGACACAATTTGAGGTTAGTTGATTGAAATCATATACTTATTCTATTCCTCCATCCATTTCTTTCTAGTGTAAACTTTTGTTTTTGACAAGCATTTTACGAAAGATATTTAAGAGTATAAACGAGCACATTCATATGTAAAATAACTTTAAAACTAATAGCATATAATCTCATTATTGTTTGTGTTAAAATTATTTTACATTACTTACTTTGTTCGTTAACCCACTTAACTCTATTTCTTAAAATACGACAAAAAAGAAATGAAGTAACTTGAAGTGTTATACACATATGAAATTTTGTTCAAGTTAACTCGTCTCTACTTTACGGGTAGAACCACCACCCATGAGTGCTATTAGTAGAGTTTGATCCCACAACATTAACATTGTAGGATCTAGAATATAAATTTTTCCTTATGTTTGTATATATACACAGTTACACACAGCCTTTTTAAGAGTTTATCGTATATACTTTTTCCGTTTTAATTTAGTGAAAACTATGAATGAGGTTTGGACTCTTATGTAAAATTCAGAAATTGTGTTTGAAAAGTACAAATGACCTTACAACTCTTACTAATTATGAGGAAAAAAAAGAAAAAAAAGTATCGTTAATCACCAATTAGTAAAGATAAATATGTCATTTTATACAAAAGTTTACCCAATATAGAAAAAGGTCGGGCACTCGAATCTTTAAGGCAGTAGAAAGTGGAAAACATGGTGCTTTCTTTTATTTCAAATCAAAAAAATATAAATAAAAAAAAATGTGTTTCTTCATTCTACAGTCTAGCTCAGTAGGTCCCACGCGCTTTCCTTTTTTGTTTGTTTTACTTTATGCCCTCGTCTTACCCATTTTGGGTTTTCAACTTTTATTAAGCCCTAAATGAGTACTTGAGTAGAGTCCAATAGTTTTGGGATTATATTTTAATAAAAACACAAGGTCACGCCAGGGCATCACCCGGACAAAAACGCTAGTTAATTTTATTATATTGTTAAGAACTTAAGATGCATTTATAGATACTTAATTATAGATTCTTAACAACCAACTAGAATTAATCTGAATTGTTAAGGATCTCAAATTTTTTAATCAAGGTCTCGAGTTTGATCCATAAGGATGAAAAAATTCCAACGAGAGAGAATAATAGTTTCTTAACAAAGTGGTGTTTGACTAACCTAAGAATCTTAGGTTAACTAGTGAATTATTTTCTTGGGTGAATTCCTAATCCTAATCAATCCACCGGATTGATTAGGCATTGCTCGGCGAATGAAGTACTTGTATTAATAAGACAGGCTTCATAACAATAATCTATAACATTTTAACATGCTGCTACACTACTAGAAAAAAAAGTGACACAAATGAATAAAAACTACAAGTGATTATTGTTCTTCAAATTGCCACAAAAATTACACTCCATGACATTAGATAAGTTACCATTAGTGGTGCAAAGAGCCAAAGTTCCCCCACAATTCACCTTCTCACACAATATCTTCCAAGAAAGCAAGCACACACAGAATCACAAACACCATCACTCCATGCTTGCTTACTTCATTGCTCTCGACCTTGCATCGACACAAAACACGCAACCGAAATAATCAAAAAAAGCAACCTCCTCTTCCTTTCGCGGTAGCTTAGGCTAACTCGGAAGTAACTCAAACAAATCTCGGTACCTTGAGGAACATCATGTATCTCCGATGTATATATCAGTTTACTGTCATGATCATTACTGGCAACAACTAGTACTGTCAAGGTAGTCGAAACGACAGGCACTTAGGCAGGCAATTCGTGGTTGAACATCGAAGCATTCTTATACACCCATAAGCTCTAACAGATCTTTCTCCACCTTCGAGTACGGCCATCAGATAAAGGAGTTACACTTTCCTTGTCTAGGAGAGCTGCTGTGGTTTCTACTGAGAAAGCCGAAAATCCCTTTGGAAAGAAAGAGTCCTTGAGATTCAGAGTTGAGATACATTGCGGATCCACCAGTTCTGGCTTTCGGCCATCTCCATGAAGCGATAACAGTGTTTTGAATGCGAGAGGAGACGTCATTGAAAGGTTGTACGTGGCCACCAAGATAAGAAGCTGCATCTACTACCATCAATTGCACAGTTACCACCGTATCACAAGCGAGATACTAATTAGTTCAGATGAGTAAAAATGAGTTCAAGGGTGTGTGTACGTACCTGACGTTCTTGGGGTTGATTTCCATCAACAAAGAGCAATGTCTCAATTGACGAAGGCTTCACACACCCAAGGAGTATGTGTTTTGTTTAGAGCCAAGACTGACACTTAGACTGCAGAAGCGGTGTCGTAAGGATGAGAGCATGAAGGCATGTAAAAACCTTCTGACACTAAGCACCGGAAGCAGTGCGAGCAGTAAGCAGCAGCCTCTTGCTGTTGGTGTCGTCGGTTAAGAGGAAACGCGAGAAAGATAAGGATAGGAGACTCTTGCAATATTATCTGGCCTCCCTTTAATGGTTCCGAGGTCACCATACCTCTTCCCTTCCCCTCATCTCAACCACTGTCAGAGAACTTGACATCGATGTTCCACTTGTTTCGATTGCCATAGAGTAGCAGACTATGGTTGAAATTAACGTAAATGCTACAATCAGGAGCAAAGCACTCAGCCATGTTAATTATTAACTAACTCTTGAAGGACTTCGACACAACTTAGCCGTGAATCAGTTGTTTTGCTTGAGAAATGTAAGTTAGTTAATATGTGCTGGTTGACAGGACACCACACAACAAGATCATCATTTCGAACAACTAATAGAAATTGAGTCCGACGATACCATTTGCCTATAACATATTAAGCACAGATATGAGAGAGATCTAAACATAATGAATGCCATTGAATTTGCGGAAAACAGTTCCGTGCATTCCTGAGGTTTAGAAAAATGCACCATGTATACCTCATAACTTTCAACTAAACGAAGTCCATGTTTCGCATGAACTGCCCATAATACCCGTAATTGAAATCACCGAAATTAATTATGGTTTGGACGTCTGAAATTGACGCCCGTATCATGATAAGGTCGCCAATTTCAGACACCCAAACCATGGTATGATCCCCAATTTTAGGTGTCATATTTTTATTTTTATTTTGGATCCTAACGTTTGGAATAGGTGCCAAAACCATGGTCCTGTGCCTGGATGGTTCTAGCGCCAAAATCCAAAATAATAATAAAAAAAATTAATTTTGGGAACATTTTGGGTATTATACGTAAAATGTGGATTTCGTTTTAAGTAATTGTGAACTTCTTTTAGCTTTAGCATTCCCCAACTTTCAAATGTAACGCTTATCCCTGAAATTTGTTAAAAAAAAAAACTAAAATACCCTGTTCATGTAACATACAAATGCACATATGATTGACTTATCAAACTAAAATTATACTCACACATTGACTTCCTTTTAATACGGTATAATTGATTAAAGCATAAATTACATCAAAATTTGAACCCCGTCGATCTTTGTAAATCATAAAATTTTGGGTGTTAGAATTTGATTAATTACTTAAGTTAACTTGATATTGATAATTAAGAATTGCTCTCTAAAAACTAATAGAATTTGATTCATAAAGGGTCTCAATCTATGGAGTAACAAAATCAACATTTGTTAAAGGGGAATTTGGTAAATTATTTTACAAATCTCGAGTGTACACGATGCATTTGAAAGTTTCCGATTCTTAAATATCGGGGGTACATGGACCGATTTCCCTGAAGTTCACTCCACAATTGATGCTAAAATAAAAAATAAAATAACTAGTCTTACAATAATTCAATCAAAGTTTACAACAATCACAACTCAAAAATGCAACCACACATCCACACTCCACGGTACAGTAGCATATCCAAACTTCCACATTACAATCATAAGATTCATAACAGTATTCTACTCCGTAATACTTTAATTTAAGGAGAGTGATGGATAGTTCGATTGGTTAATTTTTATTTCCGGGTTTCAAGAAATACTAAGAATCTTAAGAGCTGAGAAACTTGTTATTCAATATTCAATAATGTAGAGAATCTAGCAAAAGGAATGGAAAAGATCAGATTATGCTATAATATAATAAGTTGARCAAATGTATATAATAATTTAGTAAAACTAAATTGTAACAACGAAAAAACAAAAGAAAATATAATATTAAAATAAATAAGAAATTGAAAATGGCAGACCTTGAAGATCAGAGCCTCCAATGGAAATCCAAATTGAATTGCAGCCACTTCACCACACCTCACCCCACCCCTCTAGGCCTCTAGTGCTAGATTGCTGACCTCTTAAATGTCGCATGTTGCAACTACCCCGCGTGGCCGCGTGCTCATCAATTAGTCATTACTTTTTTTATGGAGCGGATGAGATTCGATCCGAGGATCTCGAATGAAAGCTCTAACCGATTGAACTATCTCTCACTCTCGTCAATTCATCCTTATCAAGTGAGAATAAGGGATAGTTCAACCGACTGAAGCTTCCCTCCCAATTTCAAACAATTCTGTGATCCATTGTCATCCATTTTTAATTTCTTATTACTCTCGGGGCGAAAAACCCGAGCACATCTATTTGGCTATATTTATTTATATTTATATGCTTGCTTGCTTGGTTGGTAGGATTTTTGGAGACCCCCCTTATCGCCACATAATTGAGTCTAAGTTAAAAAAAAAAACAGTGGTCCTTCCTCCAGAGAGGTGACATTTTCAAACCTATGGGCAATGGGTGGTTCCTCACCGAGTTTGAATCCACAGAGGATAGTCAAGCTGTCTGGCTTCAGCGTCCTTGGTTTGTTTTGGGTTTAAATTTTGTTATTTTACCTTGGTTTGATTCCTTTTGTCCTTACTCTACTCCAGTTACACACATTGACCAATGGGTCAAAGTGCACCTACTCCCTATCCAGTATTGGAAGGAGGAGATTCTCTCTGAGCTCTTGGCCCCTGTGGGTACGTTTGTGCGCATCGATGATGTCACAAAGGAGCGTGAGAAACTCCGCTTTGCCAAGGTTTGTATCAACATTTCTGTTCTTCAACCGGTGCCTGGGAGCCTTAATGTTAAAATTGGGTCTTTGGTCAAACAAATTCATTTGAATTATGAAGGTATGTCTGAGGTTTGCCCCCTATGTGGTGATGATGCTCACTCTCTCGAGCTTTGTCCTTCCCGTTTCAAACCCCCCATGCACCTTATGATCAATAGGGGGGACCGTTCCATGCACCCCTCTTCCACTTCTGTTGCTGCCCCTACTCTCGTTCCTAATAAGTGGATCAAAGTGGTCCCTCGAAAGAGGGCTGCTCCTAGACCTACTGTTAGGAGACTCCGAGGGGGTACTCACACTCTTATTCCTCTTAGAGGACCTGCCCCTATTGAAGAGGTGCCCCCTCCTTCCAACTGCCCATCTCCTGTACGTGCTCCTTCTACACCTCCTATTACTGAAATTCTAAGCTCCCCCACTCCTACTTTGCTAGTTGGGTCCCTCTCCCCATCTCATGCATCCCTCCTGTCCCACGAAACAATGGAGGATATTGATCAAGCTTTTTCTCCCCTTACCAATGTGGTCCCTCTTGATTCGGTTATCTCCCCGGCTTCTGCTCTAACTCCTGCTGTCCTTGAATATGGTTCTCACCAAGCCCTTTCTCCTTCTGAAGAACTGAGCTTCTTTGACTCCATGGACCTTGAAGCTGCTCACCCTTCTGACTCGGGCAAGAGGCGCCGCACTACTGATGAGAGCTTGTCTTCCCCCTCTTCTGATTATGAATAAGCTCCCCTACTGCTGCTCCAACCTTATTATAGTCTTCTTTTTTTGTTTTTGGTTCTGTTTTCTTTTTTATTGCTTTGTAATATTTTGGCCCTTCTGCTGGCCTTTGTACCTTCTCTGTATCCTACCCTCTACTTTTTCTTTCCTTTGTTTTTCTTTTTTTCGCTTTCTCTGGTACTTTCTCCTATGTACTTTCTGTTGTCCATGTATATATATTATGTTGTTTTCTTGTTATCTCCTGTGTTTTTTATTGTCTCCATTTGTCCCTTGCTCTTTTCCTCTTTCTTTGGTCTCTACCCCTCCTTATTTTTGTCTTGGACTGCCCAATCCGCTATGCTTTTTTACCTGGTTGGATTTTCCTTTTTCCCTTGTTCTTTTTCCCCCCTGTTTTCGTAGCTGTCCTTTTTGGGCTTGTTTTGTTATGCTTCCTGTTTGGTTTCTGGTCCCCCCCCCCCCCCCCCCCCCTGTTTCTTATGGGCTATGATGATTATGTGCCTTTATGCTGAGTGCCTCTTTTCCGGATTGTTGTTGCACTATTTTATGATTGGAGTTTTCTTGCTCCTTTCATTTGATTTGTGCCCCTTCCTGATTTTTTACGGTTTGGTAGTAAGTGTTGTTATATTCCACCACCATTGCAGGCAGTGTTTTACACTCCCATATGTCCTCTTTTGCTTTGCCCCCCTTTTTCCTACTTTTCTTCTTCCTCTGCATTTTGCCTTGCCCCTGTTTTTTACTGCTGTCTTTTTATACCTTCTTTCTCTTTTGGCTCTCGTTTTATTTGCCCCCTTTTATGATGCTTCCTTCTGCCTCCTCCACCTTTTGCACTACCTTGTACTCCTGCCTTTGGTTTGGATGGTTATAATAACACTAGCTGCCCCGTTGCACGGTGATGTTTGGCACTCTCTGAGTCCCTCTCCCTTTCTTGTTTTTTTTGCTTCCTGTTCCTTTGTCTACGGCATGTGCCTTACTTTTTTCGATTTTTTGTTTATTGTTTATTCGTTCCTCTGTTTGTCTTTTTTGTGTTTTTGTTTATTCGTTTATTTTCTATGTTTGTTTATTGTTTATGCTTCTTTGTTTGTTTATTGTTTATGTTTTTGTTTATATTTATGTTCATGTTTATTGTTTATTGTTTATTGCTTATGTTTCTTGTTTATGGTTTATTTCTTTGTATATTATCTTTTGTTTATTGTCTTTCTTGTTTATTTTTCTTCCTGCACTTGCTTTGTCTCTCTCCTTCTTTTTTGGCCAGGTTACCCTTTCTCCCAGCAGCTGAGTGTTTGGTGGTTCTGCCTTCGTTTCCCTGCGTTACATGTCACCCGCCTTTCATCCTCCGCTTGTCATCGTTTTTGGCTCCCTCTGCCATTTTGTGGGACTTTCTTTTTTTTCTTCTACACTTGTATTATTTATCTTTTGGGTTGTTTCTGTAACCTATTCTATATTTCCTATCGACCGATTGTTTCTTTATTCTTGTTGCTATCTTTTAGTCTGATGTTTTTTATGGGCTTTCCTTTTCGTTTTGGTTTCTTCTTTTGTCCTTATTATTCTCCTTGTCCTTATTTCGCATCTCTTGTTTATATTTCTTGTCTTTTCACTTTGTTTCCTTGCTCTTCTTTCTGGTATATTTTGTGTTTACTTATTGTTATCGCATTTATTCTCGTAGGCCATCTATTCTCCTTCCCCCATTTTTTATGAAAATTATTGGTTGGAATGTCCATGGGGCAAAGAAAGCCCAAACAATTAGTGAAATTATTTATCTTCGTAAACGTTTTCAACCAGATATTTTTATTGCTATTGAAACTATGGTTTCTCATACTAATAGTTCTCGTCTTACCCACACACTAGGGTTTGATCATATTCATATCGTTGACCCCCATGGCCGTTGTGGTGGTATGTGGATTTGTTGGAATTCGGTCTCCATTGAACTCCAAGTTAATTTCTTAGAGCACCGAATTGCCTCTTTAGCCGTTCATGATAAATCCCTTAACTCTCACTTTACCTTGTTTGCTGTCTATGCGCCGGCCCAAGAACATGAAAAGGCTTTCTTTTGGACTTACATGTCTGCCCTCACCCTCTCCCTTTCCTCCCCTTGGCTCGTTTTAGGGGATCTAAATGTAATGCTAAATTCTTGCGATAAAAAAGGCGAGAACCCCCTGCTTCCCCATCATTGTTCCATCCTCCGTTCCTTTGTTTCCGACACGGCGGCAATTGACATTCCCTCTTTTGGACGTGCCTTCTCTTGGAAGAAACAGATTGGACCTTATCTCATCTATGAGCGTCTTGATCGCTGCCTTAGTGATCACAATTGGCTCCACCTGTATCCCGACTCTTCCCTCGCTTATGAACATTTTTCGTGCTCTGATCATTGCCCCATTGTTCTGTCCACTTCCCCCTCTGCTACCCCCCTGCTCTCCAAATTTCGCTTTCAGAATGCTTGGACTATGGACAAGGAGGCGGAAACCCTCGTTCGTAAACACTGGTCGGTCCGCTTCCATGGTTCTCGTTTCTATTGTATCACTAGGAAATTGGCTGGTTTGAAATTCGCCCTTAAGGATTGGCATTCCCGTAAATATAGCAATATTCAGACTAAACTACAGGTTAACCATGATAAGATCATGAACATAGAACTTCAAATGCAGGCCAATCCTTTCAATTCACATGTTGACCAGCATCTCACTCGCCTCCTCCGCCAACGGGAACACCTTCTGACCTTTGGCCAAAATTATTGGGGGAAATTTGCTAGAAATACTTGGCTTACACAAGGGGACCGCAACACTCGATTCTTTCATAATATCATGAAATACCGCAAACGTAAATCCCAGATTTTCCGTTTGTAGAATGATGATAACCAATGTAACTACCCCTGATGGTCTCTCTGATTTGTTTTATCGTGAATTTAGTAAACGCTTCACCTCCAACCACCAGCAGGCCCGCACTTTCGACTTGAGTTGGATTGTACCTCCGATCACCTCAGACGATAACCTCTCTATTACGGCCCCTATCACTGATGAGGAGGTTAAGACTGCCTTTTTTGGTATGTGCCCCTATAAGGCACCGGGTTCTGATGGTTATGGGCCCAAATTCTTCCAGGCATATTGGAATCTTATTGGAACTGATATCACCAAAGCTGTTAAAGGCTTTTTCTACCATGGTCACCTATTGAAACAACTGAATCATACGATTCTGACTCTTATCCCTAAGATAACGACCCCTTCCCGCCCCTCCCACTATCGCCCCATTAGCCTGTGTAATACCATCTATAAAGCTATCTCTAAAGTTTTGGTTAACCGCCTTACTCCACTCCTCCCGAAGCTAATTGGCCCTTACCAAAATGCCTTTGCCCCAGATCGGGCAATCCAAGATAATATTCTTCGACTCCATGAAGTCCTTAATTTGTTCAACAAATCTAAAAATCATACTGGATGGCTAGCCCTCAAGCTTGATATGGAGAAGGCTTATGACCGCCTGGAATGGGATTTCCTCTGGGCCACTATGTCGGCTTTTGGTTTCAACGACAAGTGGATTGGCTGGATCCTCGTTGTTGTCACCACTGTCTCCTATTCGCCCTCAATTAACAGCTCTACCACCTCGTTAATCACTCCCTCGCGAGGCCTCCGCCAAGGAGATCCCTTATCTCCAGCCCTCTTTATTATATGCATGGAAATCCTGTCCCGCAGTTTACTCCGTGCATCCCTTCACCCTAAGTCTGGTATTGGCATCAAATTAAGCCCCGCTGCTCCGCCTCTCCCCTGCCTTCTTTTCGCTGACGACAGCTTACTCTTCTGTAAAGCCACCTCTTCATCCATTCATCATCTTCGTAATATTCTGTCCTCTTTCTCCTCTATGTCAGGCCAGTTCATTAACTTTCGCAAATCCTCAATCGTTTTCTCCAAATTGGTCCCCAATCCTACGAAACGCTGATTGGCAAGTGCTTTCAACATGACGCCCAAGGCTTTTCTTGGTCGTTATTTGGGTGTTTTCTTTGACCAATCTAAGTTTTCCGCTGCCTCGTTCCATTTTCTTCTTAAAAATACTAATGCACATCTTAATAATTGGAACACTAAATTCATTTCTAAAGCTGGACGCACTGTCTTGATCCAAACTCACCTATCTGCTCTTCCCTCTTTTGCTATGTCCACCGCTAAACTCCCCTCTTCCACTTGTTAACAACTTGATGCCATTAATCGTAATTTTTTCTGGCGACAAAACCCTCACAAAAAGGGATTGCCGCTTATCTCGTGGTCCACTGTCTGTATGCCTAAATCCCAGGGTGGTTTGGGTATTAGAAAGTCGACGGCTGTTAATACCGCCTTCCTTTGCAAGTTGGGCTGGAAGATTCTTTCTGATCATACCAACCTTTGGGTTGCTTCTATGCATCGTCGGCACTTGCACTCCACTACCTTCTTCGAATACAAAACTCGCCCTTCCGATTCCCTTATTTGGAAACAAATTTGCAGTATTCGTCCCATGCTTCTGAAAGGCATCCGCTGGAAACTGGGTAATGGTACCAACATTTTGTTCTGGCTTGACAACTGGGTCTTTTCTTCTAGTCTTTTAGCCACCTTAGCCATTGACCATACCTCCGTTTCCAATCTCGACCTCACTGTTGATCAATGCATCCTCCTTGATAACTCATGGAATGTCCCCCTCCTTTCGTCCCTTGTTCCCCCCTCTATTGTCCCTGTTATTCTTGGGGTCCCCATTCCTTCCCACCCTGTCTTAGATGAACCTTGTTGGGGCTTTTCTAAGACATGTGACTTTACAATTAAGTCGGCCACCTGGCTGGCGCATGATCTGCCTGATTCCCCTGCTAAGTGGGAATTTCGCTGGCTCTGGAAACTTCCCATTGCCCCAAAACTTCAGCTATTTCTTTGGCAACTCCTTCATCGTAGTATCCCCACTCGTGACATCCTTGCTTTACGCAATCTCGATATCCCCCGTGTTTGCCCTCTCTGCTCCGTGGCAGAGGAATCCCATGACCACCTGTTCCTTGGTTGTCCGTCAGTCCTCCGCTTATGGATCGACTCTCGTCTTCTCCAGTGGTTTGGCAGCCTGCCCAACACTCCGTCCATCATCCCCGCTATTCGCTCCCTACGTCTCATTTCCACTCCCCGCCTATGTAAGTTTCTCTATCTTGTTTGGAGTATTTGGAAATCATGTAACGCTACCGTCTTCCAAGGCGCTGCTTTCTCTCCTGTCGGTACTTATTTCCGGGCCTTCTCTGCCTACTCAGAGTGGTCTTGTCGCCTCTCTATGGATGCTACTCCCCTGTCTTCTGCCCCCCCACCCCCCACTCGCTCTGTTCTCGTTTCCTGGTCTCCTCCCCTACCAGGTTCCGTTAAACTTAATTTTGATGGTTCTGTTCAACAATCCTCGGCTGCTGGGGGTGTCCTTATCCGTGATCATTCTGGAACCCTCCTGGCAGCCAGATCCTATTCTTTTGGTTCCACTTCGTCCCTTGTGGCTGAAGCCATGGCTCTGCGTAATGGCCTACTCCTCGCCTCTTCCTTTGGCTTCCGCCGTATTGTTGTGGAAGGTGACAACCTGACTGTCATTAATATCCTGAATGGGACTTTCTCTACCCCTTGGTCCATCTCTACTCTCATCCAAGATATTTCTCAGCTACTCAGCACTTTTGGTTCCTACTCCTGTCTTCATATCTTTCGCGAAGGTAACCGTTGTGCCGACCACTTGGCCTCTCTTGGCCATTTTGTGCCCACCCACATAGATATTGACCCTTTTATGGACGCTAAATTTTCTTTCTTCCTGTCCTTCGACAGGTTGGGTCGCAGTTTTGAGAGAAGACTGACCTAACTTCCCCCGTTTACCTTAATCTTTAAAAAAAAAAAAAAAAAAAAAAAAAAAAAAAAATAATAATAATAATAATATAATAATAATAAAATAATAATAATATAATAATAATAATTTATTGGGCTGGGCAGTGGGCAAGGTTGTTGGACAATGGGCTGTTTAGTATCCTGACTAGTTGTTTCTAAAGGCTCAGGCCCATTTAACTTGTAAACACTTAATTAAAATTTATAAAGCATAAGCACATCATAGAAACTCGAATTACAAATTATCGAATTCAATGTTTAGTTTTTAGTACTCCGTAAGTCACTAAGTTGTATAGTTGAACTAGGCACATAAAGTTTTCCTATAAGTAGCTATTCAACTTGAATGAATTTGATTTACATGATTTTTATGGACCAATCATAATATTTAGCAGTATTACAAGTAAAATCAACATTTAACATTAGTTTTCAACCTTATATTGAAGAGTTTCTTAGGTCTAGATATCCGAAGAGCTTTAAAAACATAAAAAATACAAAAACGAGTTGCTCGCGATTTTTAAGTTGAGAGCTACAGTATTTTGCTTGACTCCACTATCAAGATCTTAAGCCACTTAATGGTTGAGTTAATTATTTTATTTTTTTTGCTAAGAGAGATAATGGCATGAATGAGAATTGATCCCAAATCTTTCGTGAAATCAAAAAGAAGCTTTAACCATTTGAATTATCTCTCACTCCATAGTCTCATTGATGAGTTAATCTTGAGTACTGCGTATTGTTTTGTTACATGTATAAATTTCGCTATCCCTATACGGCTATACATAGGTTTGTTGTGGAAACTTGTTTTTGCATTAATCACCTATTCTTTGAAGTGAAACTCCCACCGTGGCTTCTCTCATTATAGCAAATCAACTACCCATTTTCTGCAACTCTCCCTCGCTCTGGCGCTCTCCTCCCCATGCAGCAATTCCTGCCACCTCTAAAATGGAGCTATGTACATTATTTGTACTGGTTATTTCAGATTTTGTCATGAAGAGTGACTAAAATTTTGATATTTTTCATTATGCTAATCAAGCAAGCGAATCACGTGGAGTATGAGAATTCGAGAGGATGGTGAGAAAATAGAGTACATGCTGGAGAATAAACTTCGCAACAGCCACGCCTCCATAGGTGTAAACACACAGGCACAGCATTTCCAAACCTCAGCCGTATGAATTCAATATTCGATTTTAAGGCCACTAAAGGCAATTCCATATTCATTAGACTAGCATCCTTTCGATAATTCACATTACCATGACATTTACAAATAAGCCTGACACAATCTTTTAAAATGATGCCCTAATAAGATTGACACAAAGAGCATTGAGCATACACTCGAGTTCTACATTTACACTTTGTGTGAGTGCCGCCCTGCATCTCTAACAGGAGAAGCCCTGTATATATTCAGCTGCAAGCTTTGCCTGCCAGAACTTGTTGTGAAAATCCCAATGATACTATGTAAAGAAGGAAGGGTCAAATGCCTCTTGCTTCTCGGAGTGAAATCATGTGAATGCAAAGATTAATCAGTCACGTAGATGAGTGGCTCAGCCCTGAAAACCAAAATTGCAGATTCAACAATTACATAAAAATTAAGGGTGGTTTATAACAGTTTAAACTAAGCAGAGTACTTGACAGTTCACACAAAGCCACAAAGGCAACGGCAGAGATCTCATTAATAGGAAGATGGCCGAAACTTTGAAGAGAGAAAGGGATGGATGCAACTATTTCAAGTTATTGAAACTGATGTCATTAGATACAAGGAGCTCCGTACGGATGATTATGCTTTCATATTATAGTGTTTGGTAGCATAGAGAAAAAAAAATGACAATGAAGTGAGCGACATTCAAGGATTCAAGTAGCTAAACTAACATCCACAAGATTATAATGTCACAACTTGAAAAGAGGACAATGTCGAGCATTCTTTTCATAATATTAAGTGGCTAGTTAGTTTCTTCCTCCGCTCTTTACCACAAATTTTCTTCTAAGAAAGTCTAAGCAGATCACTATTGATTCAGATTGGGTGCTTGAAAGAAAAACAACAATATTCAATCTAGGTCATTGTCCTCAAGGGAATCCCTCTTGTGTCTGTACATTTATTTGTACTCATAATATGTTTCATAAGTTCTAATTAATGTATGATGCCATTGGAAGGACCATGAGAGAGTATGCAAACTTCACTAATGAATATAAATGATTAAAGAAAGTATAAAAAAACAGCCAACTGACCTGTCGTCTCCTCCTGGTGTACAAAATATACCATGAACGGGCCAGGACATAGCATGAGAAGAAAACCAGCGAGCTGAAGTAAGGAAACTTCAACCTGCATCATAATGCATAACACCAAATGAGAAATCACCACTTCACACATGTACATGTTTGGCATGCATCACACATTTTAGGTTATTGAAAATTTAAAAGCTAACCACACGAAACACACGAATCTGAGTCAACAGGGCAGCAAAGCTCACACTCCATCCATTTCAATTTTATTATTTTCTATTCTACAGTTTCCAGCACATTATGTTGATCAATGTCACTAATAACTAACTCACTCATTACATTCTGCAAGGCAATATGAAATCAAATAAGATCTCATGTGATCATGTTTCTTACACATCGGAGAGAATAGTAGCCAAAGTTTGGCTTGACATAACCATTATGGTAAATCGGAAATCAATCAATCACAGCTATAGAAGGTTATAAGGGGGAAAAGAAAGTACTGCGATACCATCCCACCTGAAGCTACAGGTTCAAGACAATGAAAACACAACAGAAACCCAGTTGCAAGATTGACACACAACAAACAAGTTATGAAAGGATTGGCAATCTTATTAGCAAACTTACATGAAAAAATGTCAAATAACCCTGCATCAGCCCAAAATCTCTTGTAATCATCAGCACTTGATGGATTAGCAAAACAAACATCAACTGAAAAAACAGCAAACATGAATTTAATAAGCTGTGTCAATAATAATAAAAAATGCAGATAAAAGAAGAACACGAGAATGCAACATGGYCGTACAATGATAGCAATGGAGCGCAAATATGTGACATTGCCAGCATTTGCATCAGTGTAGTCATCATATTCTGATTCCAGTAATTGACGCTCCGCAGCAGCTAGAGCCAAAAGATGATGGTCACGGAAACCAAAATGATGTCCCCATGCTTGACTGCAAAAAAAATCACATGCCAACCAAACATATAAGTGCTTGATCAAGCAGTAGTTCACAATGAAGTAAATAAAGCTCTTGCAAAACCATCAAAAGAATGAGACAAAATCAAGCCTTCAATTCGTTATAAATTACTCTCACAGTACCAATTGATGGAACAATGTAACTCACAGTAGACCTTGCATGAGCCGACATAGGTGAAATAAAAGCAAAAAAACTCAATGAGCATATTTTGTTGTGTTTCAACTGCAACACAGAAGGGGCCAAAAAACTTGGGAGTCTAATAGTCTAGTACATGCCAAGATTTAATTATATAGCTCACTATACCAGTCAATGACTAAATGATCAGCAGGGTCACAAGAATCCCAGTTCAAACCCAGAAAGTGTCAAAGACGTGGACCCCTGTGTGTGTGTGTGTGATCATTTCCTCCAACTTTTTTTTTTTTGGAAACTATTTCTTCCAACTATCACTAGAAATTACCAAAAACACGACCACCAACTGGTTTTCCACCCATCTAAGAGATTCACATGCACTGGCATTAGGAGTTTAGGACATTAGCTAAGTTGGGTTGGGGGATCAAGAAACAAAAACCTTAACCAACAAGACTCAATCGAACATTGAGATTAGAGGACCACTCGATGTAAATTAAAGCAACAGATACAAGTCCTCCCAAAAACCAAAGCCTGAACTGGTTGATAAACCACTTTACTAGTTTCAGATCGTCAAAAGGTAATAGTGCTCCACAATCTCTAACTACATCTATCAAGAATTTGACTTTTGAGTACAAACAATACATTTAATAAGTTGAAAACAATTATAAAAAATCCTCCGATTCCAGCGAAGCAAGTAACCTAAGCCTCCTCACATAGATAATAAATACAACAAGTGTTTATGAAGTCTGATTCAAAGCTAAACTACATACTTTGCATAAAAAAATTATTGCAAGATATAAATAATATCATAGCCATTCATCATCACTTAGTCAACATCAAATAGACCTAGGCCTCCTCCATAGATAATTAAAATACAAGCAATGCTGTTATATTGAAGTCTGAATCAAAGCTAAACTACAACTCTTGCATAAAAATTATTTGCAAGATAAAATAATTATGCTAGCATTCTCCACACTTAGTCAACATCAAAGGGTAAGATATTGAATTTTTATACTTC
>SNQN01005440.1:0-21059 GCA_008642245.1 Bassia scoparia | reverse complement strand
GTTAGCATAAAAATAGTCAAACGCGGAATATGCTTTTCAATGCCGGAATATTTACAGTCAAGCGGAATAGTGGCAATGGTACTGGTCAACAAAAAAAACCCAAAGTAATGGCATTTATGGACATTTTTGAATCGTGGCAGTATTTTCGCAAAAAGTGAGTTTTTTATGCATTTATGGACAATTTTCTAATAATAATATATTTACTAAACAATCTCCACCTTTTGTTTTTTCCCTCAAATTTTTTTCTCCCAATCAACTTTAATTAATAGTTCTCACATGGAACAACTCACAAGACCACCCACCACTTGCATCACTACAACATCTTCCTATCTCTTGAACCACTACAACATAGGCACATAGCACGCATCACACGAGCTAACCCCCCCCCACCACAACTCACACACCCATCTCAGCAATAACGGACAACCTAGGATCCACACAACAAAACCCAACATCAATGAACAAATCGTACTAGTTGGAAATAACCCTTCGAACCTCCCTTTCGCACAACCTTTGCACTCTCCACCAACACGTTCGAGCTCCCTTTGCACGACCATTAACATCCTTCACTGACTCTACACCTTTGGGAATTAGATGACGCATCCGAGTCTAGCGTATTTGGTACTTAAGGCCATCGCTAAATGTATTGATACATTCCAAACATAATGTTTTCCAAAATGATATTTTGAGAAAACTTTGTCTATCAATTAGGTAACTATTAAACCTTTAATTGTTAGTGTAAAAGTAGTAATGGTGGATAGTTTACTCGTGGGTAATACTTTTTTTGACGATTGATTCATTGTGAGTGTTAAAGTAGTAATCGGAAACTCACACTAACTATAATATTGTTTTGGGGGAATACTACTAGACTTGAGCTTTAGACTTAAATATGTAACGCATTAGCAACATCAAATGTTGTTCAAACTTTGGTTTTTAATCTTTGGGGTGATAGATGAAGTGCTTGGAATACACTCAATTCTAAGCCATTTAAGACCTTGTACTCAACAGGCATAACTTGTTCCATTTGCAGAAACTCAAAGATTAGAACATAATTGTTTTCACATTCTTCCTTCTGGGATTCTCGAGGGATCAGGCTTGGTTTGATAATGTTGCTATGTAATTAGTGGGATGCCTAGTCTAGGTTTCTTAAGGGGTGTCACTAGTTAGGATGCCTTGGTTCTTTTGGACTATTTAGGTTGCTATTGTTTTGTGTTTATGGATTTATTATTACTATAAAAAAAAATTGTTTTCACATGTTAGAAATTATCGTGCTCCCTTTTAGCATCATCAAACAAAGCAAGAAACAAATAGAAGAAAAAAAAACAGCTAGTAGATAAATACTAATTGCATGAAGTCAAGCTAGTTTGGTAGTTAAACAACATTTTAGGGATGCTCATGATACACATGGTTATGAAAAGTACCAAAATTATTAGTCTAATTATAGTTATTATAGATCAGCCAGTAGAGACAAATTACAAATAATTGGTACTAGCCAATCAGCTTATTTAAATCGTTGAAAACACTTATTTAAAGAGTTTATATAGGGGCTTTTAATAAGCGCTGTAATGCATAGTTAGGCGCCAATAATATGACGATTGTTTTTGAATATTACTAGCGTTTCCTTCTAAAGCGCTTTAAATTATTAGTTTGAAAAAATACATTTTTAGCAGTGTTTTTTTATATATATATAAACTATAATTGTACTTATATAGAACTTGTATCGAATAAGATTAATTTGCAATTTACAATCTGATACTAAAAAGTATTTACTTCATTATATTACAAAATTCATACATAAATTCAAATTTTGGATAAAATTAAATCTGTAAAAAAACCTAGACAAATTTTTTCATAAAAAAACAACCATTTTAGAACTTAAACTTTCTTTACAAAAAAAAAAAAAATTGGTATAAGCACAATAACCATAAAAGATAAACAATAACCATCAATGGATGTTTCGGAAAGTTAGGAAGTTTTTGTCAGAAAGAGCGAGAATGGGGTGTCTTTTGTTTTCAACTGCAACCTTGTATGCACCAGCAGTCTCGTTTCCATCAGTTGGTAAAGCATTAGAATGGCATGGCACGGAAACTTGCCAAGTGCTCGATAGGCTGATGGTGGGACCAATAGAATATGAGTCATAACATAGATGACTCAGCTTCTGACAAGGCTGATATCTTATTGCTCCTTCATGTAATCAGTGAGCACGAAGTAGCACAGTATGGGATGAACCTTGTTGTGAATGGATGCCATTGCAATGGCTCCATTCCATGCTCTCTACCAAAATAGACGTTTTTTTCTTTGGGTGTTGTAGGACGTGGGCCGCGCCTCTCGGTATAGCGGGCGCGCGGCTTGGTATACATCGAGGTGCTTTGCGTGGGCTTGAGCCACGAACCCACACGTGAGTGGTTGGGGTAGTGTTGTCGAGTAAGGGGAGTCGCCACTGTGCTATAAAGGTTTCACGGACGCCCGAAACGTTGGTGCCAATTTAATGGCCCACGTTCTGATCCAGTAACAGTTCGTGGGTTCGGGGACATGGTAGAATCAGATCTGTAACCCATTCGCCCGCAGTAGCGGCTCTACTCGGTCTCATTGCAATTCCATTCATCCGGTTATTGAATGCAATAATCTTACGTTTTTAGCACCTTAGAAGCGTACTAACCCTAAGATTACTACGAAAGTGTGTTTCTATTATGCACAAGAGACTACCTACACTAGAAATGTGACACTTTGCATTAATCAAGTTAAACGGTGCTTAAAAACCGGTTGTCCATAGTTAATCTGATTTTAAAGTGATTCACATAATTTCCGGTCTTTGTTTAGCAAAATATATACAAATGATACAAAATGACAATGCGAAGTATATGAACTTCAAACAATATACTAAACAATCTTACCTAAATCTGCAAACAAGACAAAGGTTAGTTCGTAATAAAACGAGCGAAACGAATCTTCCGCCTTGAACGCATATAAGACAACAACAATGTTAGTTTATATAAAAACGAGCGAAATGAATCTTCCGCCTTGAATCGCTATACGGATGAAAGAAATCGTTAGTGTAGACACCTGAAAATGTGTCCCCAAATGAGTAATCCGTGATGAAATATACCGCGCTCGCGTTTGTTTCGACTCGGAAAGATGCTTTGATACGAAAGTTGGAAATACGTGAGGTCGTACTCGGAACTATTGAGCAAAGGTCACTTACAAGGCAACATATTTTCTTCGGTTTTTTCGATAAACTCAAAGGTTTTCGAAGGTTTTCAACAAGATACATGGCGATTCTCATACTTTTTGATTTCCATCATGTCGTCACATTTTTCTGAATCCGCTAGTATTTTTAAATTATTTTTATGATTTTTCTATGATTTCTATGAATTTTGCAATGTTTAAATACGCAGAATACGCAGAAAACGTGAAGATTAGAGAATACTCCGGAAATACGTGGAACTTCTAGAACATTCTAGAATCCTTGCTTGGAGAGCAAGGGTGTCTAGGTGCGTCGAATCAGGGAATCAAGATAAATCGGAGGAATCAAACATATGAAGATTTTTGGAAAAATATGCAAAACCATTGAGCGTATATACGCTGAATGGAGCGTATATACGCTCCTGATGAGCGTATATACGCCATTTGAGCGTATATAGCTCACAATAACCGATTCTTGCAAAAAAATTATACACATTGAGAAGCGTATATACGCTGGAAATGAGCGTATATACGCTTCACACTGCGTATATACGCTCATCCAGCGTATATACGCAGGGTTTTTTCCTGCCTCGCTTTGCCTCGTGCCTATAAATATCCTGCCTTGCTCAGTTCGAGACACGACTTGTAGCACACTCACGACTCAGAATCTCAAATTTCACAAGACTCAAGTCACAGCACATCAAAACATCTCAAAACACTCAAACACATTGATTTCAATTCAAAGCATCGATTCTCTTCGAATCAACAAGCGAAATAAGGGTATAAATCTGAGATTACTCACCAAAACCTTTCTTTACTCTTTTTCAATTCCTTTTGTTCTTTTATATTTGATTAACCATTATTTTGAGTTTTAATTCAATTAAGCAATGTAGAAATCACTTGTTAATGGTTTCATGTAAATATGTAGGTTTTCTTATTATTTTCATTGTTTCATGGTTTTTCATTTTTTTTTCTTTTATTATTATACATATTATTATTGTCAATACTAACGCGTTTGTTTGTCTCAATTAGCAATTCAATCGAAAGGCGAATCTTTGAGTTTTGTTCTAAAATTTGATTGTTTGCAGTGACAAGGTGAGAAGGGTGACATACATATTATTATGCCTTACTAACTTTGTTTTTATGTCTCTTATGTATATATATTCAATCACCCTTTGTATTATTTGTTTAAACAGACGGAATTTAATCGCTTGTAATTAAGTCAGATAATCATGGACGACCGGTTTTCTAAGCACTTATTAACATTGATAACATCAAGTGACGCCTTATTCATTGTAGAGTCTTGGTTTGTTTATAATAGCAACCCATAGTAATCAATGCACTTCAAAGTCAAATTAATAGGCTCTTGTTGAATTCAATTATTATGATTTGGAACTACAATGAGACGAGTAGAGGCGCTACATGCGGGCGAATTGGTTTACAGATCTGATTCGTACATGTCCGAACCACGATGGTTACTTGATTGGACGTGGGCCATTAATTTGGCACCAATGTTTCGGGCGTCCGTGAATAACCTATATAGGCACGGTGGCGATCCCTCAATTCGATGACACCCAAGATTCACATGCGGATTCCATGGCTCAACTCATGACACTGAAGCTGAGGTCGACGCCCCTTGCTAAGGCGGGGCGGAGCCCTACAGTTTTTGGCGACTTCACTGGGGATAAATCACCATTTTGGTGAGTGGACAGACTGAAAGTCTCGTAGTTCATATTCATAATAATTGAATTTGCTTTGTGACCTTCGAATAGGGTTGTCTTAGGCACTTGGTCTCAATATGGGCTGTTCTATGCTCGAGATCACTTAAGGGGGATCTTATCTTGGTTGCATGTGGTTATTGATCACATGGCTAAGGTAAGTCTATCCCGCCCATGCGCGTATGCACGTGTATTAGATGCGTGCATATAAGGGGTTCTCGGCATACATCAATATTGTGGTGGTGAAATTGGACCCAGTCTACTCTTAGGCATGGTACACTATCAGCTTAACCAAGCGACTTATAGTTCATTAGATCCTGACTTAAGTGAATAATTTGGTTTTGTGTTTCAATCAATGTGCTTGTTAACTTGTGACTCTTTGTTCAGTCCAAATCTTAGCCACCAATAAGCCCAGTCCTAATTATGGTTTTGGTTCAAGACATGAAGTTTGTTGATCCATTAGGCCCATTCCAATCCAATTCAATTCAAACTCCATTCGACCTAGAGTCTGACTTAGGTTCGATTCCAATCAAGAGTCTTAAATCTGACTTAGATTCGACTTTTGGGGCTTAAATCTGATTAGGTTCATTTAATTCCAATTCAAAAACCTTAAGTTTGAATTAGGTTCAATATCCATTTTAACCAAGAGCTTGAATCTGAATTAGGTTCGCTTCAACTTCAATCTAAGACTCTAAAACTGAACTAGGTTCGTTCATAGACTCAACCTAGGCATTCAATTTCAAGTGTCTCGTAGGTCTAGAGGTCCTTAATTCTGAAATAGGCCATCTTAGGTTTGAATCTTTCTCGAGTCTAGCACCTTAAATCAGATTTAGGTCTAGCATTCAAGTCTACTTTCGAATTAGTTTCTTAAGTCAGAACCTCAAAACTGAGTTAGGTTGTTCTTAAGAGTTTTCATCTTTTGTTTCTGGGTTCTAAAGTGTAATTTCTTGATTTCAGCAAGATAGCAAAGTCGCAACTTGTCACTGGGGCACCAAAGAGGCAAGAAGTCAAACATCCTACCTCACAAAAGGCCTGCTCTTGACCTCATCACAAAAAAGCTAATCCTATACCTCCTTGGCCCAACTGGAAAAACATCAACACCACATAAAGCCTCGTGAGTACCCCAAAGCGTGGGTCATCGATTGCGCGACTTCTATAGATTGAGTCACAGAGCAGTCAGAGCATGTGTCACTTTCAATTCCTGTCCTTGAGTCTATGTAGTCTTTTTACAATAAGCCATGTATGTTTCAAGTTTTCTTTCATCAATAAATGATTCATATTGTTTTGGCAATATTATTTTCTAATTCTATGCAAGTCTACACTCATTGGCCAATTGGTTTAATCTAATATGATTTATTTGACAATGCCCAGAGAGGCCTTCTTTCACAGCTCCACAAAATGACCCTCCCTTCATTGCCCTTTGTCACATCAAATCAAAAACCCTTGCAACCTTTTGAGCACAAACACTATCAATTAGCCTATCTTTCTTCCATCACCCGATCTACTAATTTTGGCAAACGGTGCGTGGAAAAGACACGTGCAAAAGAAAGAAAGAAAAAAAAATAAAATGGGCAAAAGCAAAAAGCAAAAAAAAAAATCAAAGTTCATGCGTCATCACAAAAGAAATCAATTTCAAATTCAAATCCAAAGTTCAAAGCCAATTCAAACAAAAGCAAAAGTCTAAAAAGCACACTGCGCACCGTGGGTACTTTCGTATCATCAAGCCTTTTTTCACCCTCAAACCAAGCCTCACATTACAAAAAACCCTCTCACACGAGGCATTTGTTCAAATCACTCACCAGAATAGTTGGTCTGATTCCGTAAGATACGTAGGAAGCTTTTCCAGGGATTCGCCGCTCGATTAAACATTAAATCATTGAGCCTTTTTACGTGCTTTGACTTGCTAAGAATCGATTAATGGTTTGCCAGTTTAGAACTCCATAGACTCAATGTTTGAACAAATCATTGGCACCGTATCTAGCCACATCTTTGACCCTAGTCACAATTTGACCTTTTTATTTCTCGACCATAGCTATTCTTTGGTCAGCCTTCAAGGACATATTTGAATCATCCAAAGAAGTAAGACACTGACTTTGGGGTCAGTACAATCTTGTTGGGGAACTCATCCTACAATCTATCCCCTTCCTAGTGTTTGCTCTAAGCCGTAAACACTGTTGTTCAAAGTCCGCTGGGGCGTCTCGTTGTCATCATGGCTCTTAGTATTCCAGTTGGGGTTCTTGCTCTAGCGCCTAATAGTGTTCAACGTCTATTGCTATTCAAGTGAAATCCTGAAAAATCAACTTTTGGACCCCTGTCTTTTCAATTCAAAGTCATTTAAATCGATGTTAGAATAGACACTAGACAGCACTTTCAAAATCATGTTTTCTAGAATCAGACTAGAGCAGCACTCTCAATCATGTCTAGAACCAGACTAGCTGATCTTTCAAATTCAAGAACTTTCAAATCATGTCTTGAACAGACCTAGACAGCACTCTCAATTCATGTCTAGACCAGACTAGATGGACTTTTAGATTAATGACTCTTTAAAACCATGTTAAACAGACTCGAAAGCCTTTCAAATTTCAAAGATCTCTAATTCTGTAAACCAGACTAGAACAAAGACTTTCAATGACCTCTGAACAAAAGGATGTGTTATATGTGAAAGTTCATAGATGCTAAGTGGAGAATAGTCTGGTTCTGGTTATACTAATGGGTTCATCGGTTTGAGGAAGAGTGTTGAATAGTGACTAGGATAGATTCAATGATCTCTGGACTTCTGAATTAGGTGGTATGTCTAAAAAGACATGATTTGAAAAAACGTGTCATTGTTTCTAGGTAAAGATGCGACTTTCAGAATGATGCTCTATTGAACCATGTATAACACCAGAGAGCAGTTATAATGACATGAGGCTTCAATGCATCATTAGCTCTCAACCATTTGTGTTAATTAGGAATATGGAGAAGCTGTTATGATCGATAGATCGTGAATGGATAACTACAGACTAGAAGATTAAATTGCAAGACTCCTCTCCAACATGTTAAAACCAGCTAGACAAGTTTTCATCAAAAGACTCTCACTTGTTGGAGCAGACTCAGAACAAGGCTTCCAATTCAAAGCCTTTCAAAACCAATGATTTGCCATTTCCTATATCAGTCAAGTTACAGCCAATTGATGCAATATTCGCTAGACGTAAAAAGACTATGTCGTCACCGAGGTAGTCTTAATCCTGAATGGGCTATGTTTTCCGTCAATGCTCTTTCTTCGAAAGCATGGGAGCATGCATTTCTCAATCAGACGAGCGGGGAAATGACCTCAAGGATAACATAAGCACATGACGCATTTGGGACACGGCTACAGGTAAAATTCTTTGTTTTGGCGTACGGCGAAAAAGGAGTAATCGGGTGCAGAACGTTTGAGTTGCTTTCCGTCCGAATGAATACTTTGGACTTCGTCTTACGAACTATCGTTCTTCAACCAGTCAAGTGGGGTTCTGTAGACACATGAAAATGTGTCTCCCAAATGGTAATCCGTCGATGAATTCGCGCTCGGTTTGTGTTTGACTCGGAAAAAGCTTGAACCACGAAGTTGGAAATAACGTGAGGTCGTATTACTGAATATTGAGCAAGGTCTTACAGGCAACATTTTCTTTGGTTTTTTCCGATCAACTCAAAGGTTTCGAAGGTTTTCAACAAATACACTGGCGATTTCATATTTTTGATTTCCATATGTCGTAAAATTTTCTGAATCGACAGTATTTTTAAATTATTTTTTTTCTGATTTTTCTAGATTTCTATGCAATTTTGCAATGTTAAATAGCAGAATCGAGAACGTGAATGAATTAGACGATTTACTCGGAAATATGGAACTCTAGAACATTCTAGAATGTTGCTTGGAGGAACAGGGTGTCTGGTGGTGAATAAGGGGAAATCACGATAATGGAGGAAAAATAAAACATATAGATGATTTATGAAATAAATAGTGCAAAACTTGAGCGTAATACGCTGAAATTGGAGCCGTGATATAGCTCTGGATTGAGCGTATTACGCCTCCATTTGAGCGTTATCGCTCTGATGAGCGTATTACTCATTTGAGGTCATAATGCTCAAAATAACACGAATATTGCAAAAGAAGTTATACACGAGTTGACGAAGACGTATATAGTGGAATCCGAGCGTTATTCCTCTCACTGCGTATATCGACTCATCACAAGTTTAGCAGGGTCTGTATCTGGCTCGCTAATTGGCTGTGTGCCATATAAATTCAGCAAATGCAATAATATGACTCTTCGTGACACGATTGATTGGAACTCAGACTCCAGAATTTCACATTATCCAAGACTTCAGTACAAGAACACATTCAAGATAAAACTCTAGAACAATTCGAGTCTTAATTCAAATTCTCGAAAGCGCATGATTCTCTTCGATCAAAAGCGAAATAGGGTATAACATTGATGGAATTACCAGCCAGATTAAGCTTTCGTTCTAATTCTTTTTCATTAGTCTTTGTGATTATGGTCATTTTAAATGTGCTATACAATTAGGTTATGGTTGTAATTAAGGTAAAGCATTTGTAGGGAATCAGGTTGTTAATGGTTTGAATGTAATATGTGGGGGTTTCTTTTATTTTCATTGTTCCATGGTTTTCATTTTTTATTGGTTTTCTGTTTTATTATTATTGATTCTTCATTTTCTAGGTTCGTTTTAATTTTGGACTAAGGCGTTTGTTTGTTAATAGTTGTGCATTAATCGAAAGACAGGATCCTTTTGAGGCTTTTGGTTTCTTATTGTATCTTGCATGAAACATATAGAAATTATCTAGACTTTGTAAGTTGAGTCGACAGGCTGAGGAAGGGTGGGCAAATACAATTATATTTAAAATGAACCCAATTTCCAATCGTTTACTTGGTGAGTTTCTTCAATGATTCCTTAATTATAAAATATGTCCAATACACTTGTTAATAGGAATAGTTTTAAACCAATTGACGGGTTGGATTTAGGTCGATAGATCAAATATAAAGATGTGGAGATCAATTCATTAGACAGAATCGTTTGTCTTTCAGCAGGATTGGATATAACATTGATGAAATAAGTGAATCGGTGTTCATGTGATACAGTGTTGGTTTGGTTTAATCAGCCACTAGTAATGCCGTAAAGTCAAATGGTAAAGTAGGGCTCATTTTGAATTCAATTTTATGATGTTATAGGACAGACTGATGTAGGATGCTCACATAGCGGGCGTGATTTTGGGTTACGAGATCTGATTTGAGATTGTAGGGACATGCATTCCACATGATTAAGAACCAACGACTGGTTACTTTTGATTGGAAAACGGGGCGAAGCGCATTAAATTTTGAGCAAACTCAATGTTGATTTCGGGAGGTTAGACTCGAGTGATAATATTACGGTTCGAAAAGGTTGGCACGATGTCACGATCGGGTTCAGACTGGCGATCAACAAAACACAGGCATTCAACTGCCGTTTTTGTTTGGTTCAACTCATGAACTAGCAGTGAGGTAGACGCCCTTGACTAAGGCGTGGGGACGGAGCCCTACAGTTAGTGATTGGACAAGTGATAAATAATAATGAATAAGTAAATAAAAGAATGCATAAGATGAAAACCTAAAAACAATTAATGTCAAATCATACATATGTACTGGAAATTAATAGGTGAGTTATACGTTGTTAAGTTAGATAAGAGATCGTAATAGTAGTTAGGTAATTAGATTGAAAGGAGTGATGTTATGGGAGTATCTCAGTAGAATTTAAAGTCTTGTTTCTGATGTGTATGGAATATGCGAAACAAGAAATATCGATGATCTAAGAGTTGAGGACATCAAGCGTAAGTGGTTGTTATAGTAGTGTTTGAGAGAGTGAGGAAGAGAAGACGCAAGTTAGGAGCTGGAGTAGAGAGAGAGAGAGAGAATGGAAGTACGTGTGTGAAATTCCGTGTGTTTGGTAATGAGTCAGTAAGGTGGCAACAGCTAGGCGATGGACGGCCAGAGGGAAAACGAGGGAGAAACCCTGGCGTATATACGCAGGAGAGTTCTGCGTTATCGCAGGGGCCATTGCGTATTGCGATATGGGTTGCAGTGGGAGTCATTAGGAACAAGTCTGTCGTATAGAGCTCTTTTTATTTCCAAGAATCCGAAAGATATTATGATTTGCTCACCGGATTTTATTTCAGATGTATCTATGACCTGAACTCTGACACTCTAGACACCTGTTCAAAAAGGATTTCTAGAGGTTTGCTAGAAGGTTCCGTATTTCCGGAGTATTTTTTGTGTATTTTTGTATTTTTTTTTGTTTTTTGGCGTATAAAAACTTATATAAATATGCATAGAAAATGTAGAAAATCAGAAAAAATCAATATGAAAACATATTTAACGGTCCGGTGACTGAGAAATTGATACAGCAGATATTGTGTGAATGAAAGTGGAAGATTATGGAGTAGTAGACTATAAAATTATGTTTAAAAAATCGCTAAAACTCGCAAAGAAACTAGAAAACTAGTATAAAGGTAGATTCCAAGATGAGTGAGAACAGCAAAATGTTTTTGCAGCCTTTGTTGATTGTTTAGCCTTTGCTCAATGGAGGTTTTCGGATATGAGCCGTAATGTTACTTTCTGCTGAGCTTTACTAGAAGGCATCTTTCTAAGTCGAAACAATCGCGAGATCGGGATGATTTGCATCGGAGGGATTGTTCGCTTTTGGAGACATTTACTGTCTATCAGTTGTAGTTTATAGGTAGGGGGGATGAATGGCTCTCGAGTCATTTTAAGTGTATACATAACTGAAAGAAATCAGTATGGGGAAAAAATGATTACATCTTGATTAGATTAGACTTTCTCAAGAACACTCCGTTGGAGAAGAATTGAAGATCAACATAAAAGTATTTGGTACAACCACGGTATGTTGTAATATAGTGTGAAGTATGCATGATCGCCGGATAATGCATTCTCCTTTCGGGGATTCGCAATTTTATATACATGGAAAGTGGTTTTCCCATTTGAGATTGAGTATGCTGGGATTAGATCCAAATGAAATGAATGAAGGTCGAAGTAACAATTGGGAAGGAAGAAAGTCATGCATAATAAGGAGAGTGACTGTATAGTTAATTGGCTGAGTGGGTTCTCAGTTCATGATGAGATTCACAAGAGGAGTATTTATGTATCAAGATGGAAGCAAAGTCAAACAACAAAGGCGCATGCATACTGCTCTCTGTTTCATGTGCTTCTGTTAAACGAATTGAAGGAGCCAAACATCAGATGTTACATTTAAGCACCTCCTCAGATATATCAGGCTGACAAAAATGGATATTATCTCGAGATGCACAAAATGGCTTACAATATTTTGAAGGAGGAAGTTAATGAGGAATTCTCGGTAATTCTCAGCCATGTAATTATCATCACATTGAAGTAACTGTTCTTACGTTGTTATCCCCACCTATAACACTAGATTGACAATAAGCATATATCTGTTATGGGAACATATAGATAGTAGGCAAGGAAATTGGGGACAAGGGCTCAAGATGCAATATAATTTATATTTAGCACTAAATACTCTGGTATTATTTGGAATTGAAATGTAGCATCTTACGCCATTGTAAACTGTGTGAGATGCATACGTTTCACAGTGTGGGTTTTATGCAGATGATCATATACATCAAGCCTAATAATTATTCAGGATGTCAAAACTAAGAAATTCATCAAAGAATAATGGCGATGTGAAAAAAATCTGAGAATGCAGGGAATCTACTAACATCATATTAAAAGACAATCAAACTTCTCTTAACGGTTTGATCTTTTTGATGATTATATGGCATCCATCAAAATAAAAGTTTAAACACTCGAAGATTAGAGTATATTATTAAAGCAATTTAATATGAATCAGTATCATACTCGAGCAAGGATATTAGACGTTGAAAAAAATAAATAAAAGGTTTTAATTTTATCACACTCTTTCATCTCAAGACCATTCACGGGAAAGATGTGGTATCTCACGCGTACAGAGTATTTTGGACATCAAAATTCGGGAAAGGATGAGCTGGGCTAAAGATTGGAAGCTATGACGCATTCTCTCTGAAATTACAGTTGATTCGATGAAGTCAGAAGAGTTTAAACGGACTGCACAGAAGCAATTGGCTACGCTGCATGGTCGGTCGACTGATTGCTAAAGCGCAAATAATGAACTACTCATCATGATCAAGGCAAATTCAAAAATTTGTTAGAAATCTTATTAAGCTCAAGAAAGCTTATTGAGAGCATTAAATCAAAGCATGCATGGAAATCGAAACTGTTGTGTTTTTGAGTTGAATTTTGAATTTCTGGTTGATGTTAGGGTAGAAGAAGATTTTCGAGTGGTTTTTGGTATGGATTTTGATGAATTGAGACGATGATTGAGGTGATTTGAAGATGGTGGTGGTTTGAGAGATTTTTATTTCTGAGAGTCTGAGAATAAAACAATAGACAACGTAAAACAAAAAATCGAGCTCGAGTTTGAGTTATGCGGGTGTTGTTAAAAAAGATTCAAACTAAGTATTATAAAAGTTTTGTGAGAAGCTGTCATTTTTTACTAATATAAGCGTTACTTCAAATCGCTATAATTATGAAATTATAGCGTTTTTTTTCCGAACGCTTTGAATCATAGTAAATTTAAAGCGACTTCTGATCAAAATGCTTTAAATTTTAAGCTTATAAAAGTAAATCTGAGAGTAAGTGTTATTTGTATTTGGAAGGGGGTCTAGAGATTAGAGTTCGATAAATGATTGGGGGTAAGACATAGAATAATTGAGAAAGTAAAAGGATAATTAGTAATAAATCAAGATCAGTTCTCATTGTCTCATCCTCTTCTTCATTCTAGTGTTCCCGACATTTTCTTCATTTCCTCTATCCTTTTATTATAGTCGATCCATCACAAACCAGTTCCTCTCCAATATCTTCACCATTAGACGGAAGATGACCTGCTTCTTCTATTCATCAAAAGCTCGCCTTAGATTTTATCTAATTAGGTAAGTTTCTATAACGACTTGTGGATCTGAAAGGACATAAGGAAGTAAATGTTATATTATTGACGAATCTTTTGTTTCTATTCTTATATTGAATGTTGAACTACGAATGTTATCTGGTCTGTTCACACCGTGATCCTTCACAAATCTTTTGAATAGATGTTGGTAGGTGAGACATTGCTACTATGTCACTCCACCAAAATGAACTTCCAGTGACTTCGGTAACAAGGAAGGTCACATATTCTTCATAGAAGTAGATGTGATGAGCTGAGAGGTTTCGCAACTAAGTACATATTGTGCAACTGCATCAATTATTTAGGCGGTTAATTGGAATGTGTTATATGAATGTAGTCAGATTAGAAAACTCATCACATTTACAGCGCTATTGCGATTCGAGGTATGTACTCTAGGCTTAAACTGATAGAATTTTGAAGATATGGAATATGTGAAATCTCAAGTGCTCTCCTTGTTGCTTCGTTTCTACCTCTTATCTCGGTTCGGCACTTCTGCGGCTCTCCTTGGGGTGTTTTTATTCGACAGGACGTAGTATTTGGATACACATTACATGGTAGCTTGAGTCTAAGTTGAACATGTCGAGAACATAAACAAGGAGAAAAATGAGATGTTGTCGGGTAAAAGGTATACTTGAATACCACGATACATATAGTAGTGGAGAATGTGAGCTGGGTTGTGCATAGTTCTGGTAATCAGAATACTAAGATGATGTTATGTGGAGGTCATAGTTAGCGGTGACTATCTAGATAGGAAGTTGTTGTAGTTTCGCCAAATAGTTTAACTTATTGGTATTCTAGCATCTTTTATAAATATACGATAAAATTATTTTCATGAATTCATTTCTAGGGCTCTCTTTTCGTGTGCGCGAATTGTGTCTAAGCCTATCGCAAGCACTCGATGTAGTCAAGCCGCGGCCCGTATACGCGGGGCGCGGCCAAGTCCTACAAACCAAGAAGAAACGTCTATTTGGTGTTAGAGAGCAGGGATGGGAGCCATTTGATGGCATTGTCATTCCACCAAGGTCATCCCATACTGTGTACCTTCGTGCTCACTGATAATGGAGGAGAATAAATAATAGTTGTAGAGCTAGACATATGTTAGGATTGATTTATTGGTCACCCATAGCCTATCTGAGCCTGGAGTTTTCGTGCATGCATTCTAATGCTTTCACAATGGAATGGAAACGAGATGCTGGTGACTACAGGTTGGTGAAAACAAGACCATATTCTGCTCTTTTCTGGACAAAAACTTCTAAATTGTCCGAACATACCATTGTGGTTGTTGATTATTTTGTGTATACAATTTTTTTTTTTTTGGTAGGAAAGTTTAAGTTTAATGGTTGTTTTTTTATGAAAAATTTGTCTAGTTTTTGTACGATTTAATTTTATCAGAATTTGAATTTTGTTGAATTTGGTAATTAATGAAGTAAATATTTTAGTATAGATTGTAATTGCAATTGAATCTTATTGATCGTTCTTATATAAGTAAATTTATAGGTTATTATATAAAACTGAAATGTTTTTTTCAAACTAATAATTTAAGGGCTTTAGAAGGAAAGCTTTATAGTAATTTAACATCGTCATGATTATTGGCGTACATGAATTTTACAGCGCTTTATTAAAACCTATATAAAACTTTTATAATGTTTTCAAGATTTAAAAAGGATTTGGCGTAGTGCAATCTTATTTTGTATTGGTCTTACTGTGTTAATACTATTAATGGATATTTGGGTATTTTCATGAACCGTGTATCATGAAGACAAAATGTTTTTGAAAACAATTGACTTCTGCATTAGTAGTTTAGTTAATCGTGTTTTTCTTTTTATTTGTTTTTTTGCTTTGTTTTGATGATGCTAAAGGGGGAGCAGATAAGTTCTAACATGTGAACAGTTTTTTTTTTGCTAAGTAAATAAATCAATAACAGAAAAATAACTAATATCAAGAAACAAGAGTAACTAGGTTGAACGCCTTAAGACTAGACTAGGCATCCCACTATTAATAGAATATCAAAACCAAGCTGATCCTCCGAGAACAGAAGGAGATGTGAAACAAGTTATGTTTATCTTGTGAGTTCTTGCTGCAAATGGAAAGGTTCATGCTTGTTGGGTACACGGTCTTAATGGCTAGAATGAGTGTTAGCACTATCTTACCAAATGGACTTAAGATCAAGTTGAAAAACATTTTGATGTTGTATGCGTTTAATATTTAAGTCAGAGCTCTAAGTTAGTTATTTTTTCCAAAATTATTATAAGTTAGGCTGGAGTTTGCGATTAATATTTTAACACTCAATGAATCATGTAAAAAATTGTTACCCACGAGGTACTTTCCTTACTATTTTAACAACTAACAATGAAGGTTATAGTTTCATAATTGATAAGACAAGTTTTTCTCCAAAAAATATCTTTCTGGGGACATTTATTGTTGGAACTGTATAATCACATTAGCGATGGCTTAAGGTCAATACGCTAGACTGATGCGTATATAAATTCCAAGTTTGTAGGGGTAGGGTGGGTTTATGGTGCGTGCAAGGGGAGGCGAGCGGTGTGGTGGAGAGGTGCAGGTGTGCGAAAGGGAGGTGAAAGGGTTTTAATAGGCGATTTGTCATTGATGGTTGGGGTGTTTTTTTGGGGTTGGATCAGGTTGGCGTTATTGGTGAGATGGTGTGTAGTGTTGTGGGGGGGGGGGGGGGGGGGGGTTAGCTCGTGGATTGTTGGTATGTGTTGTTGTTTGGGTGGGTTAAGAGATAGGAAGAGGTTGTGTGTGATGGGTAGCAATGGCAGTTGGGTGGGGTGTTTGTGAGTTGTTCATGTGAGGATACTTGTAATTAAGTGGTGATTGGAGAAAAAATTTGGGAGGGAAAAAAAAGGTGAGATTGTTTAGTATTTATTATTCTAGAAAATTGTCCATAATGTATAAGCTCATTTTTCGAAATACTGACGATTCAGAAATTCATAAATTGCATTACTTTGGGTTTTTTTTTGACCAGTAATTGCAATTTCGCGTGCTAGAATATTGGTTGAAGCATTTCGGGCGTTTGGACTATTTTATGTAATACTTTCTTTTTTTCCCCTATTGCACCACTCTCAAACATCATCTTTCCTCCCATTATAAGCCTTACATCTACCAACTCCTCTCTCTTCGATCAACCCAGAGCCTATGCACCTACTCGAAATTCACCCTCTCTTCTTTACTTGTGTTCTCTTGTTGTGCTCCTCTCGTCCTCTCCTTCACTTACGAGCACAACCTCACTCAACCCAGAACATGAACCTTGTTCCATTTGCAGCAAAACTCACAAGATTAGAACATAACTTGTTTTCACATTCTTCCTTCTGGGATTTCTCGGAGGGATCAGGCTTGGTTTGATAATGTTGCTATGTAATTAGWGGGATGCCTAGTCTAGGTCTCTTAAGGGGTGTCAACCTAGTTAGGATGCCTTGGTTTCTTGGACTATTTAGGTTGTATTGTTTCTTGTGCTTATTGGATTTTATTTTACTTAGCAAAAAAAAAAAAAACTTGTTTTCACATGTTAGAACATTATCGTGCTCCCCCTTTTAGCATCATCAAAACAAAGCAAAGAAACAAATAAGAAAGAAAAAAACACAAGCTAGTAGATAAACTACTAATTGCATGAAGTCAAGCTAGTTTGGTAGTTCAAACAACATTTTAGGGATGCTCATGATACACATGGTTCATGAAAAAGTACCCAAAAATTATTAGTCCTAATTAATAGTTATTATAGATCAGCCAGTAGTAGACCAAATTACARAATAAGATTGTCACTACGCYAAATCAGCTTATTTAAATCGTTGAAAACACTTATTTAAAGAGTTTATATAGGGGCTTTTAATAAGCGCTGTAAATTGCATAGTTAGGCGCCAATAATCATGACGATTGTTTTGAATATTACTAAAGCGTTTCCTTCTAAAGCGCTTTAAATTATTAGTTTGAAAAAAATACATTTTAGCAGTGTTTTTTTATATATATATAAACCTATAAATTGTACTTATATAAGAACTTGTATCGAATAAGATTCAATTTGCAATTTACAATCTGATACTAAAAAGTATTTACTTCATTAATATTACCAAAAATTCATACATAAAATTCAAAGGATTTTTTCTGGATAAAATTATCTTGTACAAAAACCTAGAATCAAATTTTTTCAATAAAAAAACAACCATTTTAGAACTTATAAACTTCTTTAAAAAAAAAAACACAAATTGGTAATAAGCACAATAACCATAAAAGAATCAACAATAACCATCAATGGATGTTTCGGACAAGTTAGGAACGTTTTTTGTCCCAGAAAAGAGCGAGAATTGATGTGTCTTTTCTGTTTTCACTGCAACATTGTTGCACGCAGCAGTCTCGTTTCCATCAGATTGGTAAAGCATTAGAATGGCATGGCACGGAAACTTGCCAAGTGCTCGATAGGGGCTTGATGGGTGGGAACCAAATGAATCATGAGTCATAACATAGATGATCCTAGCTTCTGACAAGGCTGATATCTTATTGTCCTTCATGTAATCAGTGAGCACGAAGGTAGCACAGTATGGGATAACCTTGGTTGTGAAATGGCATGCATTGCCCAAAGGGTCCCATTCCATGCTCTCTAACACCAAAATAGACGTTCTTTCTTTGGGTGTTGTAGGAACGTGGGCCGCGCCCTCGGGCGTATAGGCGGGCGCGCGCTTGGTACTTACATCGAGGTGCTTTTGCGTGGGCTTAGCCACGAACCCACACGTGAGTGGTTGGGTGTAGTGTTGTCGAGTAAGGGGAGTCGCCACTGTGCTATACAGGTTTTCCGGGACGCCCGAAACGTTGGTGCCTAAATTAATGCCCACGTCTGATCCATAACCAGTTGCGTGGGTTTCGGGGACATGGTAACCGATCAGATCTGTAACCCAATTCGCCGCAGTAGCGGCCCCTACTCGGTCCTATTGCCAAATTCCATTCATCGACGGTTATTGAATGCCAATAACTTTTACGTTTTTTAGCACCGTTAGAAGCGTACTAACCCTAAAGAATTACTTACGAAAGTGTGTTTCTATTAAAATGCACAAGAGACTAACCTAATCCTAGAAAGTGTGACCACTTTGCATTAATCAAGTTAAACGGTGCCTAAAAACCGGTTGTCCATAGTTAATCTGATTTTAAAGTGATTCACATAATTTCCGGATATTTGTTTAAGCAAATATATACAATGATACAACAATGAAATGCGAAGTATATGAACTCTCAAACATATATACAAAACCAATCTTACCCTAAATCTGCAAACAAGACAAGTTAGTTCGCTAATAAAACGACGAACGAATCTTCCGCCTTGAATCGCTATCAATAGAAGACAAACAAAATGTTAGTTTATAATAAAAAACGAGCGAAATGAATCTTCCCTGATGCTATAACAAGGATAAGAATCGTTGTGTAACACCTTGAAAATGTGTCTCCCCAAATGAGACCGTGATGAAATATACCGCGCTCGCGTTTGTTTTCGACTCGGAAAAGATGCTTTTGAAATCAGAAAGTTGGAATACTGAGGTCGTATCGGAACTATTTTAGCAAAGGTCACTTAAAAGGCAAAATATTATTCTTCGGTTTTTTTTTTCGATAAACTCAAAAGGTTTTCGAAGGTTTTTACAAAACAAGATACACTGGCGATTCTCATATACTTTGATTTCCATCATGTCATCACAAAAAATTTTCTGAAATCCGCTAGTATTTTTAAATTATTTCTGATTTTTCTATGATTTCTATGAATTTTGCATGGTTTTAAATACGGCAGAATACGCAGAAACGTGAATGATTGAGAAATAACTCCCAGGAAATAAGTGGAACCTTCTAGAAATTCTAGAATCCTGTGCTTGAGAGCCAGGGTGTTAGGTGCGTCGATCAAGGGAATCACGAATAAAATCGGAGGAAATCAAAAACATATCGAGATTTTTTGGAAAAATATGCAAACCATTGAGCGTATAAATACGCGAATGGAGGTATATACCGCTCCTGATGAGCGTATAATACGCCATTTAGCGTATATCGCTCAACATACACACGATTCTTGCCAAAGAAATTATACACATGGAAGCGTATATACGCTGAAATGAGCGATATACGCCCTCACACTGCTAATACGCTCATCCCAGCGTATATACGCAGGGTTTTTTTCCTGCCATCGCTTTGCCTCGTGCCCTATAATAACTCCTGCCTTGCTCAAAGTTCGAGACACGACTTGAATGCGCAAACTAGAATCAGAATCTCACAATTTCCACAAGACTCAAGTCACAAGCACATCAAAACACTCTCAAAACACTCAAAACAACATTCATTTCATCAAAGCATCGATTCTCTTCGAATCAACAGCGCAAATAAGGGTAAAATCTGAGTTACTCACCAAAAACCTTTCTAATCATCACTCTTTTTTCAATTCCTTTTGTCTCTTTTAATTTGATTAAACCATTATTTTGAAGTTTTAATTTCAATTAAAGCAATGTAGAAACTCACTTGTTAATGTTTCATGTAAATATGTAGGTTTTTCTTATTATTTTCATTGTTTCCATGGTTTTCATTTTTTTTTTCTTTAATTATTAACAATATTATTATTGTCAATACTAACCACGCGTTTGTTTGTCTCAATTAGCAATTCACTCGAAAGGCGAATCCTTTGAGTTTTGTTCTACAAATTTGATTGTTTGGCAGTGACAAGGTGAGAAGGGTGCACATAAAATATTATTGAGGCTTACTAACCTTTGTTTTTTCATAGGGAGTCCGATGCCTGGAAGGGGGAGTGGGGTTGGAATGTGTATATAAGCAGCAAGGAGGAGGATCATCCCGACGAAGAGGTACAGGTTTCGGCCACCATTTGAGGTGTGTGTTAAGTGATTGAATAAGTGTACGGAGGATACCCGGACCGCCATGAAGCGGAAGGTTCGGAGGCGGGTAAAACAGTGAATAAATCATGGAGGTTGTAGAAAGAGTAGATAGACAGGGTATGGGCCTGCCTGGGACTGCATGGAACTTTTTAGAGCATCCTAACTCCTAGATGCCGCCAATCGAAGCTTTGGGCTTAAGTAGCAGCAAATAGGTAAAGTGAACTTTTACCGGTGCGCAAGAGAGAAATGAACATAGACACATAAAACAGGA
>SNQN01005439.1:0-16026 GCA_008642245.1 Bassia scoparia | reverse complement strand
AATTGTGATCTTAGCTTAGCAAATTAGTTGGAATCATCTCCCAAGTCATCAACCTCTACCAAACTTGCTCAAACCAATGTCCCCTTCAAGTTCTCACAAGAATTAGTAAAAAATGATTAAACCAATACCCTAAACAGCCCCTCCAATCCCTTGCAAAGGTTCAATAAGGCAAACTCTCCCTCTCAAAGCCTTGGGTGCCCAAATCCAAAACCAAGTAAGATTTTGAAACCACAATTTTGGGAACAAGGATTATTGAAAAGAGATGACAATGTCATTTTGGTATTAATGGATTGTAGTTGGGCTCCCTAGCATCCCTAAGCTAGAGAACTACTCAGTAAGCATGATTGTAAACAAGTAAACAACAAAAATTACAAAAAGGAATCATAAAAAAAGCCATTGAAACACCAAAAAACCAAAGCAAAATAGGGTATTGAATAACTTGCTCAATACTAAACCAAAATCTACAAAACAAGCTTGAATATAGTCACAAACACGCTAGGATTCTATCTATCAACAAATGGAATAATAAAAATAAGAATTAAAGAAGACCCACAAAAACCTAGAAAACAAAAAATTGCTCAAAACATGAAGAAAACTAAATCAAAAACTGAAAAATAATGCAAGAATTAGAATTAGCTCGAAAAGTTGAATTAATTGCATATAAGACTTGCTAAATTCGGTTGAGAATTGAATGAGTAAATGCAAAAACAAAACTAAGAACAAGTAACTTTCTCTCTCCTAAAAGCTAAGAACAAAGGAAGAAGTTGAAAATAATTTGGGAGAAAACTAATGCTAAATCTGAAAATTTTATTGAAACTAATGAATTACAACTAAGAAAATGAAATTACTTCATACTTACTCGTTTTTCTCACTCCTAAAAACTATTTATACAACTCAATTACAATGCTTACAATATTTAAAAGATTGTCATTACTAATTCCCACATGTGCAAACACCAAGCCCAAGAGTCAAAGTCAAAGGCCAGTCAACTAAAAGTCAACAAAATCGAGCCTGCTACGTAGGCGCGTGAGGTGGTGCATGCTGCCACTTAGGCGCGGGTGGAGGCACATGTGACTCACTCGAGATGCGTACGCGCCTTTTTGGTTCAGGAAGAGGCTGCAGGTGCATGTGCAGAGGGACGGGTGGACCAGGGAGGCGCATGTGGTTGCGCGTGTGGTCCACCGAAGGTGCGTACGCACCTTTTTGCCACTGACTTAAAGGCAGGAGCTGCAGGTGCGTGTGGTGGCGCGTGTTGAGGCGGGGGTAGACCCGGCAGGCGCGTGTGGGTCACTCGATGCGCGTGCGTGCCTTTTTGCTACTGTTTTGGAAATCTGCCCTGCTTAACTATTCTAACTTCGAACGACCATAACTTCGCTCTCGGTGCTCGGAATACAACTTATAATATACCTTTGGAAGATCTCGGAGTCTACTTTCCAACGCAAAAAGTCTCACCTTCAAATTCAATGTATGGAGAAAGATATGGCTCGAAGAATGTGTTAGGATACAAGTTCAATCACTTTAAAGCTCAACCTTCGGAAATACAACCACGCCAACACGTAACAAAGCACATGTCTTGCTAATATAAACGTTGCAACTTGAAAAATGTAGCAATACTTTCAATTGAGTGTAGAAGAATAGAATAGAAGAGAAATCAAGTTAAAAACCTATAAAAAGTACTAAAAACCAACAAAATTCTATAAAATTATATGAAGTGGAAAACTAACCAAAAGGCTAGTAAAATGATATCGAAAACACAAAAATTGGCCAAGATAAGGAAGTAATAAATGCCTAAATGTGACCATTTTTGGCACTTATCAACTCCCCCCCAACTAGGACGTTTGCGCATCTTCGAGCAAAGTGAAACAAAAGAAAAGAAAGGAAAGAAGAAAACTATACACTAACTCACTTTCGTAGGAATTACGGTCACTTTTAGCAACTAGTGACAAGTAGGGGTGTCCACTATTCGGAATCTAGTCGGAAATCCAAACCAATCTAGTCCAAATGAGCTATTTGGATTAGATTCGAACTTGAAGGTTTCTCGAAGGTACTCAAGYGGGGGGGGGGGGMGAATTGTGTGCCTATTAAATTTTTTCAATTGTGTACTGTTTTAGTAGAGTAGACCAGTTGGACTGGTCTCGCAGCGGAATAAGTGTTGAACAATACGTAGAACGATATCGAGCAATAATAATAAAGACACACAAATTTAACGAGGTTCACCAAACTCTGGGCTACGTCCTCCTATCCTAGTTACTTTTATTAAATCTATTCCGAAATAACAAAGCAACCCTCACTCACAATGTTTGTGAACTCACACACACAATGTCACCCCACACACAACCCAAGTGTGCTAATTCTCACTTGAACTCACAAGCACTTGCAATTGAACTCACAATTGCTACCCAATCACCAACCCCTTCATTGGTGATTCAACACAATGCAAAATCTCTCAATTTACTCACTCACTGAGTTTACAAGAGTATATGAACGCTCAATTTCTTTGTGCACTCGTGTGTATCAATTGTTCTTGCTTGATCTAGGCTTAAGACTTTGCTCTTTCTTTCTTTCTCTCAAAGATACACCTTTTAAGGGCGTGGAGAGAAGTGGTATTTTGTGAGTCTATATGCATGGATATTTATAGCCAAAGGCCTAYCAATTACTAGTGATGCAACCCTAGAATATAGGAGATAAATAAAGACATATATCTATTCCCTATATTTTAGGAAAAGTCCCATAAGATATTATTACATACAAGATGATATAATATCTTATGTTACTTTAAACGCATCTCAAGTAATTACCATATATCCAAACGTATATTCCCACCAGATGATCTTTGAAGTTTCCATAAAACCGTTTTAAGAAAAAACTTTCCAAAAACTATTATTAAGAAAACTTTCCAAAAATCTTTTCTTGCTTGACAAGATGATCTGTGTTGTGAGAACAGTACAACTGTTCTCCCAACTGGTAGGGTCAAAGTCAACCAACCAACTGGTTTAGTTGCCTTCAATTCTATGAGAGAAAGTTCAAAGCCCAATGCCATCATCCAATAATACAAGCACTCAACAGACACAATCATGCACTAATACAACAAGAAGACTTATTTCTAATCCTAGAACTAATTTTCTTTGTTCTTTAACTTCTCGAAGATTTCTTGATCTTTATACTAAGCTTGATCTTCTCGAGTCTTCCTTGAAGGACTTTCTGCTTCAATAGTTGGAATTTCTGTATGCCAAACACATATAGCAATTTGCACAATATAACTTGTTAGCATACTTGTCACTATCTTTAAAGTGACCAAGAACAATATCTCAGTTGTTCAGACAAGCTGTATATATCAGACCAATGTACCTGTTCTTGCAACTGTTTTTCATCACTCAAAACACTAGGGGACTCAACAAATTCCCCCTTTTTGATGATGACAAACCCTGTGAGAAGTTCCTGCAAACAACAAGTTATATGAAAAAACAACGCTAACTCAATGGGACTTTTTTTGTCTTTTTTAATTTTTTTGATTTTTTCGACTCTAAGTGAAACGACCAACTAACTTGGTTATTTCCTATAAAAGCAATAAGAACATACTATCCAGAATCACATTTTTTAAGAGAATCATCCAGATTTTTATTCGACTCAACTAAAATAAACTACAACTATACTAAACTAACTCAACCTAAGCTAGACAAAAGCTTCCAGAACTTCTAATTATTTTCCCCCTTTTGGCATCATTAAAAAGCATTCACAGAATAATAACATGCACAAGATATCATTTTCAACCAAAAAGGTAGCATCAACTACCAATTCATACCATAATCTGCATAAGCCTGTTAGTTTCACAATTCACAATCCCAAAACAAAGCAAACAGGCAGAGTAATTTGTAGTTGTCACAATCACACCGGAGGAGTTGTTGAGAAGTGGGACGTCTGGTCATTAATAAGTATAAGTCTGGGCAATTCATGGTTTCCCGAGGTTACTCAAGAGGGAGGGGGTGAATTGAGTGCCTATGTAAATTTTTTATTATGGACTAGTCTGTGAGTACACCAGTTGTACTAGCTCTTAGCGGAATAATTTCTTGAACAGTGCATCAAACATAAAGCATCAATAATAAAGGCACACAAATTTAAACGAGGTTCGAAACTATGCCGTTACATTTGTCCTTACCTAGTCACTTTTTATTATTCTACTCGCCGAATAATCAAAGCAACTCTCGAGAATCGTACACACCCACACACAACCACAGCACCACACACACACAACACACACACACACACAGCAACCACACACACACACACACACACACACAAACACACAATGCACCCCACACTCAACCGAAGTGTGCGTAATTTGCACTTCAACCACAAGCACTCGTAACTAACTCCCAATTACTACCAGATCAGCCAACCCCTTCTTGGTGATTCAACACAATGCAAATCTCTCAATTCCACTCAACTATGAGTTGTACAAGAGTATATGATGCGTCAAATGTGTGCACTCGTGTGTTTTAATTTTTTGCTTGATCTAGACTTAAGGTCTTTCTCTGAAAAAATAACTCTTTTTAGAAACGTGGAGAACATTGAAAGTCGCAACAGTGCGAATGCCAATGCTTCTGATATTTATAGCTAAGAAAAAAAACCTAAGTAAAATACTTGCATTCTCGGAAACCCTAAACATGTAAGATACCCATCACGAATTTCTTACTCAATAGTTTTAGGATAAGTCACACAAGATATTTTCATATCTACTATGAATCAACTATGCTCGGGTCTAACCTTGATCTCCAACACAAGTAGTTACCAAAATGAATTCAAGTCCATCCTACACCAATCATCTTTGAATGTTTTCCAACAATTGTTTTCAATAAGGGAATTTACAGTTCGCCTTCTCGACCGATCGACTTATCTTGTGTGAAACAGTAACATTGTTTTCTGCAACTAGGTGATGTCAACAAGCCTAATCTGGACTATTAGTTTTAGTTTTCCTTCCCGATCTACTAGAAAAGTTCCCTCTTTGCCATCATATCAATCAATACAAGCAATCTCATCAACACACTTTATGCACTTTTACACAACAAGAGGCACTTTATTTCTAACCCATAGAACTAAATCTTCTTTTTTTTTCAACTTCTCGAAAACAGAATTCTTGATTCTTCGTTGCAAAACTAGTTCATCATCAGTACTTCCTCGAAGTAGCTTTCTGCATCAAGAGTTGGAATTTCTTGTTATGCAAACACAGTAAAGCACTTTGCAACAATATAACTTGTCATTAGCTACTCTTCACTGTTCTTGCAAGCGTGACCTAAGAACAGTCCTCAGCGGATTCTAGACCAGCTGTAATTCATCAGGCATAGTCTCGTACTTGTTCTTGCAATTATTGTCATCACTCAAAACATAGGGAACACTCAAAAACAAAGTATTAATGCAATATACTAATTCATATTAGTAATTCTTGTGGTTCTTCCTTTAGATTAAGTTATTATCTAAATTAATGAACTAAATGGTCTGTTTGTGCGGCAGGCCTTGTATTTGCTTACAAACAGCATGACGTTGAGATGTGGTTCCTGCTTCTTGAGACACATGGTCTGTCGGACGAGGTTATAATAGAGGACTACGGCAGCGTTTCTAAGAGAATAAGATAGCTTCTTTTCATGGTATGTTGAATAGGATCACAGTCTTAGGCCATAAGTTTGCAACGACTCAGTACTTTGCAGCTGTCCCAAGCCGTACTTGAGAGGATTGATGCAGATGCAACTTGAAATAGGAAAACTTCTGATGTTCTAGTCTCCAAAGATATATAATATTAATCGAGTTCAAATTTCAAGAGAGGTATATACAACGTCAAATAAAGTCATCCGAGAGTTTCAGATTGAGTGTTTGAAGCTTATGTATGTGAACCAGTTGGACTACAAGAAGGTAAATGATCAGACTTATGAGCACATAATTAAGGATTAGTTTTGGTACAGGTTTAAGACTTCATGTAAGGATGTGCTAACACATCGCCACTATGAGTACAAAGTGACCTATAATTCTGTCACTAGTGATGCCTCGTGTGAGTGTAAGAAGTTTGAGTGTCATGGCATCATGTGTAGGCATCTATTTAATGTTTTTGACACCCATAATGTCACAAAGTTKCCCTTGAAGTTTATTCTACGGAGTTGGTCTAAAGATATTGACAGGGAACACACAAAAATAGGTGTGGGCCATTTGGATCCTGTGAAGAGTGATGTTGTGGAGAGCTATGATAGGGGTTTGATTGAGTTCGAGTCATTGTATYAATTAGCTGCAAAATTGGGTGAGGAAGAAATGGATTCTTTGGTTAGCCTTATTACGGTGACTTTGGAGAATTTSAAATTRAAGGTTTCAAAAAGTAATGGCGGTGAAGATTGTCCAGATCTGACATTYCGGACCTAAATGACACTGATTTCCCAGATTCCATGGACGACATTTGTGGTTTTCGCATTTTTACTGATGTTGGTTGAGTATGAGATTTCTTAATTAAGGSCCCGCCCCTTCCAAAGAAACCTAAACATAGGCCTATAGAATCCTAGTACAAGTCAGTAATTGAAGTTAAGTCAACTAGTAAGGGAAAAGGCAAGGGGAAGAGGGGTAAGGCTAGCAAAGATGTGGTATGTGATCMTATCCTTCCTTCTTGAGTAGAAACCTTTAGTRCATAATCTGCCTAGGCTAATATTTTTTTTTTCTGTTTGACATTTCTTATTCATAGTATCAAAGCAAGCAGATTTGGGAGATGTTCTTCTAACCTAAAACGAATGGAGTCTAGAGGCATACCACATGTATGTGGTAGTCAAGTAACTTGCACTTCACATTGTCAARGCACGAGCAACGAACATCACCAAAGATATGGTTCAGGCCCGAATGTTAGTGGTTCCCCTACTAACCTGGTCAATATTCCTATAACCTGTCAGTGCCTTGCAACCCCCCCCCCCCTAATTATAGGCAACAAACTCTTAAGAAATTCCTTATCTCGGGTACCAAATGCATTCTAGTTTTGACAAACCAAATTCGGCTACTCTCCTATGATGCCACTTCCAAAGAAGGTGGTTATAATCCGATGAGTTATGGTGTTAATGTATCCAGCATCAGTCGTCCTTGCCCCAACAGATGAGGAGAGAGCACTTTTGTGCATACAGTTTAGGTCCTAGAACTTACCAGGGACACTGGTTAAATGTTGCTAAATATAGTGTTCCATATGTCACTAGTTCAGTTCATATAAGGTGTCTTTTCGGCTTGGTTCAATAAGAAATTGTGAAATTATGTTGTGTATAGTTTGTTGGTTACCAATTGTTGTATAATTTGTTATGTAGGTGAAGACATCAGTCTTTTTCTATGTTTGAGTTTGTTCAATGGTCCTATAGCATGATATTTAAAATTTGTACCCATGTTCAAAATGTAATTAACCGTTACTAGTAGTTGAAATATTAAATATGTCAACTTTAATCTTGGTTTATTCAAATCATAATGTATAACTATTAAATATTAAAAATTTATGTCAATTTATTGCATTATTTATTTTCCTAGCGTAAAATATGACACAATGTATTTATTACAGTTATTGTTAGTATTTTTAGTGTACTAAAACACAATAAAAATAATAAATAATTAAAATAAGTGTATAATAATTGGTTAAAAAGTGTATAGTAAATAGTAAGGGTTTGTTAAGTGTTATGCATCAACTTTATTGCTTATTAATTTTGTTTTTGGAGGGGCTTTTATATAACGAACTCGTTATTCAGTGTTAATGTAATGTTATAATATAATAAATAATAATAAAATAAATTAATATAAAATATATATATAAATATATAATAATAAAATAATAATAATAAATAATAATAATAAAATAATAATAATAAATAATAATATAAATAATTATATTTTCCTAATTAAGTGAATTTTGTGGAAAGCATTAATGTGTGCAAAGTTGAAATGAACAAGCAATTGAGAAAGAGGTTTTATTGATATTGGATCACAGCCCAACATTCATACAGGTGTTCAACAAGCTAGGAGGATCAAAGTCTTACATCGTGATCAAAATAGGATTTAATTGTAAAGCAACCAACAAAATAAGATCATAGCCAACAAACTTAGGATAAAAGGAATTCTACATGACATGACAAAGGCGAGGATGAGCTAAGAAACAAGGTGCTTGCAAGTCACTTTGCAAAGCGAATAACTCTAAATGAGAGACCTGAATCGGAACCATGTGAGATCGATAAGCGTCAACGTAAGAACAAAAACCAGTAGTTAACTTGCATTGTAACAGCAACCATATGGATTGAAGCAGCCTCTAACTTCAACATACCAGGAGCTGACTTCCGGCAAGTTGGAGTGTACAAGGCCACCATTTGTGACCTTGGGATCTTGCGTCAGGGAACATGAAAGTGTGAGCAAAAGCCTTAGCAATACTCTGCAACAAAATCACCAAAAATAGTAACAAATTGATGTTTATCGCACAAATCAGTAACCTTTTATCTAAATGGAAACCATGTGGAGATTACCGAAAAGCCAATTGAATGTATTGCTTGCTCATAAGGAGCTTAAAAGATGGTAAGTTCTATCCGTATTTGTATCGGCACTTGTAGCAGCCCTCAGTTTTCAGTATGCAGCATTTGTGTACTTGATCCTTCTTCTAACCAAGTAGTTTTAGACCACGGCTAATTTTCTTCACATGTCCAAATGAGTCAAACAGTCTAAAATAATGAACACCATTACTGGGTATTGAAATGCATTAGATCACCCAAATTGATAAAATTCTCGTTCAAAATGCAGTCAACCTTCTTTGCATTGATGTCGTACATATTGACCCGTCACTCTTCTTCCTCACATCGACCCACGCATTCCCAAAACCCGAAAAGTACAGCCCTCTAATCTTGATGGGTCCTTTTTCCCTCGAAGATGACGGGTGAACTTGATGGAAATACCTGCATTTTTATCACATACAAGAATTCAGTGGTTTTACCTACCGCCAAAGTATAGTAATTGTCCAAAATGCAGTAGTTGCGATCACCTATCACGAGCAGTGTACATGTTGATGTATAGGATGGAGTAATTTTTGAATACCTCCCAATTGATGGTAGGTAATTTACCTAACGTTATTTATACCTTTACCTACCTTTAGCAGTAGCTCAAATACTACCACCTTTGTCGTAAAAGCGGTAGTATTTATCTACGGCTTCATAGTAAGTATTTTCCTACAATATACCTACCACGCACCTAGCGGTAGGTAATTATCAATCACGATCATTCACTGGCGTTAAGTATTTATTTTTCTGGTAGGTATTTTTCTGGAAATTACTTACCCATTGTGAATAGTAACAACAACAACTAAACAACAACAATAATAACAATAACAATAACAACAACAACAACTACTACAATAACAACAACAATTAGAACAACAATAATATTAATTACTATAATAATATCATACATAAAAATGTTGAGTTTTATGCTCAACAATTTCTAAGTTCCCAACTAATTTTTAAGCATAGTTAGGGTTTAAGTATAAATATGGCTTTAAGCTAACAATATTATACTTTTGTGTCCAAAATAACAACACACTCATTCCCACTTCAAAGCATATTGAAGACAATTTCCAATAACAATGTCTTCATTCTAAATAAGATAATAGGACTAAGTGGTACGAGGAGTAGCACCTCCCTTAGAAGAGTCTTGATGGTCAYRAAGTTTGATTACACCCTTATCTTTGCCTTGTTACCCACTTTGAGTGCTTGCAACTAACATCTTTCTCATTGATTCAATTTGAGCATACACTTGCTTCCTTCCATCACTACTCTCCTTTTGCAACCTAAGTCGCTCATTTTCCAACTCAATGCGTTCTTTCTCAAATTCATCTTTCTTCTTCTCAAACTTTGCTTGTTGTTGTTCAAGTTGAAGAACACGTTCATTGAGTTGTTGCGATTGTCGCATTTGAGTTGACATTTGTGCCAAAAAGGATGGTGTGCATTCATTAGTGGATTTGCCACTAGTAGGTTTCTTATACCATAGATCATCACAATTTCCTAGTCCATGAATTAATCCTTTTTTCTCCCGCCTACTACTTCAAAGTAGACCTCATTAGGAGTTTTGTTGACTCCATTCGATCTTCTCATTTTCAGCCAACTTCTTTCCATACTCATCCTACAATTTAAAAATGAGATTTAATGTGTATGTAGATAAATATATCTATTTTCACACACTTCACTTTATTCCATATAACATATCCACGTAAATTTAAYAGTATACCAACATTTCTACAAAAAAAATCGRCAGAGTTTCCATTGTAATTAGAGGATATCAGTTCTTCAAATAGGAACACAATAGTTTCCAAACTTGTACATTTTAATATATAATCCAACTTTTCAACATATACTCCAATCCAATTGACATGTAACATAGTYCATCCAACTCCAAGCATATAATCCATTCAACCAGCTCATAACTCGTATGGTGCTTTGAAAAAAATTAAAAAAGTAACTCCTTTARCCACCAGACCACCACTCCTCCAACCATCGTGCCCACTCACCACCATCACGACCCCTATCACTAATTTGAACCCACCCTCACCACCACGAATTGGGGATTTTGAAGGTGCTTAGTGGTTCGAATTGGGGGGTTTCAAAGATGGTTAGTGGTTTGAATTGGGGGTTGCGAAGGTTAGAGTGGTTCAATTGGGGGTTGTGAGGGCTGTGGTGGTTCGAATTGGGGGTTGCGAGGGTGGTGGTGGTGGTTCGATTGTGTATGGTTGTGTGGAGGTTGGTATGGTTTATGGGGTGAGAGAGAGTGGCAGTGGAGGACTGCGGTGGTCAAGTGGTGAGGGGCGAGTGCGGTGGGAGGCTGCTATGGTGAGGTGGTGGGGTCTGTGGTGCAGCGGTGCGATGGAGGGCTATTGCGGTACGGTGGTGTCTATTTAGGGATTTCATGTGTAGAAATGGATCCTTGGACATGTCCAGGGTGAAGAGGGACATTTGATCCACGACGCTTGTTTTCTTTGCTCGTGCAGATCTTTTCTTGAATTCAAGGTCATCAAGTCCATCTATTAGTAGCTTATGTACATCATGATGTGAAGGTTTCCCAAGAGTACTCAAGAGGGGGGGGGGGGGGGAATTGAGTACCCAAAAAAATTTTCGATTTGCTACTGTTCTAGTCAGGTAGACCAGTTGTACTGGTCTTCGCAGCGGAATTATTAGTTAAACAGTTAGTAGAACAGTTATCGAACAATAATAAAAGCCACAAGGATATTAATGAGGTTCACCCTACTTTGGCTACGTCCTCCTAACCTAGTTACTTTTATTAATTCTACTCCGAATGAATAATAGCAACTCTCACTCTCTCAATGTATGATCTCTCACACAATGAAACCCACACTCACCCAAGTGTGCTATTTCGCACTTAAACTCACAAGCACTCGCAATTGAACTCTCAAATGCTACCACGATCACCAACCCTTGTTGATGATCCAATACAAGTTTCTTTCTCTCAAATACTCTCACAAAGAGCGTACAAGAGTAAGTTAAGCTCAATATATGCACTCGTATAATCTATGCTTGCTTGATGTAGACTAAGGACTTTCTCTCGAAATATAACTCTTTTAAGCTCGAGAGAATCTCACTTGTAAGAGTGCATTAATGATATTTATAGGCAAGACGCATGTATTGTTCATAGTCGAACCCTACATATGTGGAACTAGTTTTTTATGCACGCGATGCGTGCACTGATGTACAAAATTACAATTTATAAAAATATGTTCTAAAGTAATAATTTATAAACTATGTATTACAAATTAAAATAATGTTGTGATATAACAGTTATGATAGTATTTTTGGCACGCGATGCATGCGTGGATTTTAGAGTTAATCATAATCCATCTACCAACATATTCTGCAAAGTTTAAGTAGTTACCTCTAGTTATATATGCATCTTAGTTCTTTTACTTTCTTGTGTGTATCCATAAAAACCACGTTTATAGTAGGTGGGTGTCATTTATTTTGCATCTGACGCATACAAAACTTACGGTAATAGAAAGAAATCATTAAATACAAAACATTTTTCCTATCTCTATTATATAACAGCTCCATATTTTTTGAGTAATTGTATAAGATCGTGTATATACATTTTTTAGTCATTTCTTATTTTTGGTATTATACGGTAGTAAAATTCGGTATCATTGTCTAGTACATCTAAGCAAGAATAGACTGCATATTCTATCCAAGTAAAAAAGAATAATAATTGCATACAGAGTACCAAATTAGAATGGTCAAATACTATATCAAGAAAGCTATGTACAAATTAAAGTAATACACAAGCAAATAATATTGTTTTTCCTCCCTTTTAATATGATTGCGATCATTTCCTATTAAAATAGTTATATTGAAATAACCTTATTCATTCATTAGTTTATAATTTTTGGTGGAGTGTACTTGTATATGGTAAGTTTTGAATTTATTTATTGTTGTCAAACTTGTTTTTGAAAAATTTATTGATTTCTTTTATTTGAATTGATTGAATTTTTAATTGGTTAAATTTATGTTTACATTTAATTTTTTTTTGTAATTATTTTAGTATAAGGTAAAACGAAATTTCAAAGGGGACACCATTGCTCCTTTTTACTTATATAATAGAGATTAAGTTTATTCATTGACCATAATTTTATGGGAATTTCTAACAATCCCGGAGATTGATTATTATTAATCAATCTATGACATATTTGTATAGGGTTTCGTAATTATGTGCAACTTTTGGGTCAAAATATATCCTGCTTAATTAACCCAAAATTGCACATAATCACGGAACCCTATATATACAATTATGCCACTGATTGATTAAATTCCCTAACTTTCCATTATCATATAAAAAATTTTAAAAAAACATTTTATTTGATTCTTTTAAGTGATGTTAGTATTTATTTAAATGGTCATTAATAATTTACATAAACAATGCAGTCTTTTTTAATTGGTCACAAAAAAAAACAACTTACAAAGTACAAACATCTTTTCAAGGTTAAATATACAATTATGCCACTGGATTGATTGGAAATTTCCCTATTTCCTTTATCAATATAAAATTTGTAAAAAATCATTTTATTTGATCTTTTTTAAGTGATGTTAATTGGTATTATTTAAAATGGTCATAATAATTTACAAAACAATGCAGTCTTTTTCAATTGTCACAAAAACAAAACAACTTACAAAGTACAAACATCTTTTCAAGGATAAAATAGACATTTTACGTGGATTCCAATATAGATTAATTACCCTTAATGATAATTTGATGCAAACCATATTAACTTACTTGTTTATATGACAAATTCGAAAATGGAATGTTTTTTTTTGTGTGATATTTCTAAATATTGAATTCATTAAGGTATTTTGTTTTTTTAAAGGGGACACCATCTTCCTCCCCCTTCACTTATATAATAGAGATATTTGTTCCAAAGTTCACACATATTTTAGGAAAGTTTACAAGATATTATTTTATACAAGATAAAATAATATCTAGTTAACTTAACTCGACTAAAATCAATTACACAATCCTAAGTAAATACTCTTACTAGATCACCTTGAAGTTTCCAAAATTCTTTTTAGAAATCTTCAAAAACGTTTACTTGCTCGACAAGGTGATCGGAGTTGTAAGAACAGAAAATTGTCCTTCCACGGTAGTGTTTGAAGCCAACTAACCAACTGGTCTAGTTGTCTTCAACTCTATAAGAGAAGTCACATCATCTGTCCATCAAAAATACAAGCAATCAACCACACTTATGCATTTATACAATATAAAACCTAGTCTAAACTAGAACTAATCTTCATATTTTCAACATCTTCAAAGCTTCCTTGATTTCTTTTCAACTTGGAATGTTTACGAGATCAACTCGAAGGACCTTCTTGCTCAGAAGTTTGAAAAACCTGTATGCTAAACACATAGATCAATTTGAACATATAACTTGTTAGCATACATGTCACTTTCTTTCAAGTGACCAAGAACAGTTTTCTCARCTGTTCAGACCAGCTGTATTCATTCGACCAATGTACCTGTTCTTGCAACTGTTTGTCATCACTCAAAACACTAGGGAACTCAACATGTTGCATCCATGCAGGACACACTTTTCCTTTCTTCCTAGGTAGGTCAGAAGTAAGCCGATAAACCATGTCTTTAAGTCTTTTGCTCCTTTTTTTTTATTAAAATTCGTTCTAACTCAAACTTCTAACTCTGGACGCCAAGTGCATGCACGCTATAAAATATACATGTATACATTAAGGATAAAACCAAAAAGATGTATATTATATTGAATGTTGAAGGTAGAAAATCATCATTAAACCTTAACTATCTTAAACCAATGATCTTTTGTCTCTTCATCAACTTCAGTCCAATTCCTCCAAGGAGCTACGTAGTAGCTATGAATGGCACACGTAATCTCCCTTGTAACCTTGTTATGGTGAAACCTATATAAAAAAATAAAAAAAATGTATGATTAATTAAGTAAGATATTTAAACAACAAAAAAATACAATAAAAAATATTGTAAATTACCATAATGACATGGGATCAAACACTAGAGTTGCAAAAAGTTGAGCGTTCACCATCATTCTCTTGTGTACCAGCATTCACATCATTCTCTTGTGATACAACATTCTCTTGTGTACCATCATTCTCCTATAGATGTGTATTTGCCTCTTCACTTGAATTTTGGGTAATGGGTAGAACTACATTCCCATCACCACGGCCACGACCACCTCCTTGTCTTTTACCACCATTAACAGGTTTACCTCTACCCATGACCCATGACCTTCATTAGAAGTCATCTACAAAAAAATTCAAAGAAAATCATGTTAATTTTCTTGTTATATTACATAAAATAAATTRGTGGAAAACAACTTGCAATATTAGTAGATTAATATTTCAACACAATTAACAAACAAAAAAACAATTAATAGCAGTAGCAATTAATAAACAAATACATTCGTATTTTACAAGGTACCARATAAACATTAACAAAATAAAACAAACAACTAGAGTTCAACAAAAATAAAATATCATCAAAGTCTTTTGGTTTAGTTTGATGTTAGCTTGCTTCGAAATCATCAAAATCTTCATCCTCATAATCATCAGAATCATCATCATCGTTGTAGTCATTTGGATCTTCATCTTCATCATCACTTTCCTCATCTTCACTCACAAYATAGTTKAYTTTTTCAAAAACACATTCTTCATTACCTTCTTCCTCCTCTTGAACCTCATAATCTGGCACATCATCGGGAGCACATAGAGTTGATGGGCTTTCAATAGTTTTCTCTTAGAAAAAATCCTTATCAATTGGAGCATCGATGCCTGTCCTTGCCTTAGTCTTAAAAATAGCCCACCATTGCATTCTATCTCTCTTCAGACTTGGATAAGGTGCAAAGTACACCTTATTTGCTTCGTAACATAAAATAAATGGATTATACTTTGGATACTTCTTAGTATAATTTAACTCAACAAGTTTATAATGTGGATGAAGGTTTGCACCATTCACCGWATCCATCCAATTAAACWTGAATWAAATGGTCTTGTACACTTGAAGGTCTCCCAAATACACTAACTCAATGATTATTCTAAAATCCCATAGTAATCTAACCCCCTTTTGACTTGAAAAAAAAACCCCGTAATTCATTGTTGTTTTGTGTTCACCATATGCATGTGTTTGAAAGTTGCATCCATTCACATAGTATTGGTTCCATGACCTCACTTGTCTAGATAGACCCATTGCTTGAGCGTGGACTACATCCTCACTTGTCATTGATCGAAGAACCTATTTTCAACAAAGACATGGTCAACCTAATTAGGATGTCACTATATAATAAAAAGAACTCTTATGAAATTAAAAGCCTAATATGTATTCTTACATGAGTTTTAAATCAAATTGGAAATTTTCCTGCACATTTGGTCCACACTTCTTCTCGTGCTATGCATGGTTGAGTTTCAACGATGTAGTCCTCAAACATCAAATAATAAAAATGAAACGCCTCTTTTCAATATTCTT
>SNQN01005438.1:0-44485 GCA_008642245.1 Bassia scoparia | reverse complement strand
TACCATAAGAATTAAGAAGTAATAAAATTGAAAAAATAAAAAAGTTAAAGAAAATACAATAATACCTACTAGGCTACCACTCAAATAAAGCCCTCGATTAATATTCTGTTTAAGCTTCGTTTCTAATAAATCAACACCGATTTAACATAAAAAAAATCAAATCTAGTGCTGGAATTGGCGACTTGAATTGTAGGCTTGTAGCGATTTGCGACTTGCGAGTGTGAGCCTGTGAGTAAATCACTCAAATCGCAAATCAAAATGTAATTAAACAAAAAAATGAAAAAAATGGTAGGTTTGTAGATCTCGTGCGGCGCTACCTATTGATGTCGCCTGCACGCGAGAAGAGGCAAAGGTGGCTCACTTAAGTGTGTGGGGGAGGAGGTCGTGGCTCGTGAGAGTGAAAGGGGTCAAAAGGAGTTATAGACCCAAAGAGGCAGACCGATGAATGACTCAGTGAGAGTATTTTAGTCTTTTGCTATGAGTGATTTGTTATATATTAAAACATATATTATAATAATTCCGGTCTTCCGATCTGGACCAGAAAATTCCGGTTTTTGACAGGATTGGACCGAAAGAACGGAATCTTAATATTTTATGGACCCGGACCTGGCTTGGAATCGGCAATTCGGTCCAAATTCAGGTCCAGATCGGACCGCTAGTCAGCCCTAGTCCCAACAAATTATTTATATCATGTGGTTAATGTCTTGTTCTCGTCAACTTATTTAGATAAGTTTCAGCGAAAATAAGTTCAATTCAGTAGTAATAAGTTCAGTTCAGTAGTAATAAGTTCAGTTCATTAGCGATAAGCTAAGTTCAGTTTAGTAAAAATAAGTTCAGTTCAGTAGCAATAAATTCAGTTCAATAAAAATAAGTTCAATCCTTAAGAAATTTGTTAAGATTTCAGTAAAAAAATAAGTTTGATTCAGTTCCAATGAGTTCAGTTCAGTAAAAATAAGTTCAATTCAGAAGAATTCAGTTGACGAGAACAAGGCCTAAGTGGATATGGTAAGGAAAAATTAGTATGAAAACATTACCAAAAATAGAAACAAGTACGGAGTANTCAGTTGACGAGAACAAGGCCTAAGTGGATATGGTAAGGAAAAATTAGTATGAAAACATTACCAAAAATAGAAACAAGTACGGAGTACAAGTGTTGCAATTATTATGTTATAATCATTTTTAGAAAGTGTTACAATTTTTGCGATATGGAGGAAGTACTATTTATACGATTCTCAATTCACATAGTAAATAATCAATAGTAAACTGAGTAAAAATATCATGAAATGAAGTTCAAACAAACGAGGAAGTGAATACCAATCGCAACTAAGGATATAGCGCGGGTCAAATTTTGGTCAACACAACTAAGATTGTCGGACAATGTTAGGTTGCGTTATATAGTTGGAAAATGTTACAAACTCGTAAGACAATGTTAGGATCTGGATTGCTATTCGAAGTCCGTTTTTACTAGAATCAAAGTCCACATTTCGTGTGAACTTCCCGTATTACCCTTGCGCCCAATATATACCCAGCACCACCAAACCACCTTGAAACCACCGTCTAAACCCCACGCAACTAGGGTTGTACACAAACCCGTCCAGACCAGACCTGAGACCGGAATCGGACCGGACCTGCACCTCTGGTCCGGTCTCCGGTCCTTAGAAATTGGACATTTCGGGTCGCCGGTCCGATCCGAGTAAAACCCGATGGTCCGCCGATCCAGACTGACTGACCCGATATTTTTTTTTAAATGATTTTTTTTTTGTGGGGGGAAATAGCATTAGCAGCTTTATTTGTTAACTTGTTACTGACTATGCTCGACATATCACAAACCGAAAGTCCCCAATTCCTTTGAAACCAACAGTAGCAGTAATTATAACTACTTCTCAAATAGCATTACTCCTCTTTACCTCTATCTCCCCTTTTCTATTGTTGTTGTTGCCAGTTCACCACTCCGCCGTTCGATGCTCCTTCGCGGCTCCTCCACTCCTCACTCCTCAGCCACGCTGCCACACCGACGCAGCCCACAGGACCACGACAGGAGCAACTGCGCAGCACAATAAGTTCGTGTTTTTTTTTTGGGGGGGGGGTTCAATTTGTTACTTATAGACATATTAATTGTCTACTTTGTTATTGTTTGTGTATTAGTGTTAATTTTTATGCTAGGCTTTGAATTATTGCTATTTTGTGAATTATTGATTTTGAGGTTTTATGAATTATACTGAAATTAATAAATCTTATGAATTTTCTATTGTTTGTAAACTAAATTAACTTAAGTTTTTATTTGCTTATAACTCAAAAATTTCAGCCTAAAATGGGGCTTAGGAGGCCAGAAAGTTAAGTGAAAAATATGTTTTTTCCAAGTTTCTTATAGGAAATAACTAGTTTTAAATAACGGTCAAACTGGACTGGACCGGAATATTCAGGTCCGGTCCCGGTCCTCATTAAATAACCAACGGTCCTGGTCAAGTATGCGAAAATACACCAATTTTGTCCACTGGTCCATTGATTCCGGTCGGGTCCTGTTCTTCTACAACGCAACCACCCAACACTTTGCACCACCCGTCTTGAGCCACGCGGTCAAACACCCAAGCACATCGACCTACTCTCAATTATTTGTTAAAAAACAAAGCCACGCAACCACCTAGTCCCCAAGCCACCCTGGCTGGCAGAGCCGCCAGGCGTAACGTCACTGCAGCTTGTCTATTGAAGGTCAAGCGGCGCGATTTTTTTTTTTTTATGTTCGTTAAACAAAAAAACAAAGTTTTAGTTGGTGTTGGGTGGTGGTGCCGATGGTAGGATGCCTTGGGTGGTGGTTGCCGTTGGTGCTGGTGTTGGATGAGGTGTGAAGGGTTGTGTAGGACGGTTAGGAAGGGGGAAATCAAAGTTATATTGGGAAGTTTGCTCGGAAACGTGGACTTTTATTTAGTAAAAGTGGACTTCGAATAGTAACCTTTAGAATTGAATAATTTTTTTATACTGATGAATAGTAATTAACAGTAAAAAAATTTACGAAAATACCATGCGTACATCTCTAGCTCGAGATGTTTATATTTCTCAAACAACAGGGGACATAAATTTGTGAAGGAGAATTGGTGGGCAAATAACAAAAAATCATTATAAAAGGTGTCTGAATTGTCACGTTTTACACTAAATCAATCCCAGCTCATTGGTCAATTCAAATATCAATAAATTTACTGGGATTATTCATTATTGTATGGCAACATCACAACACTTCACACTAATAATGTACCGCGGTGCTGCCCATTCCATTTCTATATATCAGCCAACTCTCACGACTCTCATCTTCCCCTCTTAATCTCGTCGTCCCACCACACTCCGCCCACGTCACGGGCCCATCATGTCATCCACTAGCCCGACATCCAATCATCGGGTGCCCGACGCCCGAGCCCAACCTCAAACACTTGAAGTCACCCTCGCTGGAAGTCAGGGGAGGAGGCGCGACAAATATTTGCCTGCACTGAAGAAGATTCTGGAGCGCCCGTAAACACCGTATCCGATAATCGGGTTTAACCGACACGTGGAGACCGTGTTTGCGTCGCTCTTCCGGTCACTTCCGAAAGTCAAATTTGGCGGGAGTGTTTGAGCTGAAGATGACGGGACTGTTGCTCTTGATTGGTTGCCCGTGATCATCAAAACCTTTCTCATCTCTCTCCTATTCTGATTTTGCTAGTAAGTCTTTTTTTTAAAAAAAATTGATTAATGATAATGCAGTATTTTATTGTGATTTGTTTGTTTTGTTTGAATCAAGTCATCTTGAACTAGAATAACAGTTGTTTAATGGTTGACCATAATACCATATGATTGCTGTTTATTTGATTCTTTGTTATATTATTGTTTTCTTTTCATGTGGAATTATTAATTTGTGAATTACGTGGATCAAAGACTAATACTTATAATATTGTTGCTGTAGTTGAATTGAAAAACATGGACATTTTTATTATTTTGGGTTTTCTAAGCTATGTCATCGAGTTTTTTTTCAGTTTCTAAGCTGTACCGATGTTTTTTTAAAAATTCTAAGTTGTTCTTCAATTTCCTCTAAATTAAGTCATGTTTTTTTATTTCACTTAATTCACTCAACTATGGTTAATTATAATATTTAAAAGAAAAGGAAAAATAATAAACAACCACCACCAGTCACTTAACACAACATAGTCGTCTCTTATAATAATTTACTAGTTAAGTAATTTAAGTGAAATAAGGACATAACTTAGAATTTGAGAATTGAAGGGCACAACTTAGAATTTCTAAAAAGTAGGATACAATTAGAAACTGAAGAACTCGGACGGCACCTTACCAACAAGATAAATAATCACATGCAAGTATAATAGAGATTTTTTTATCTAAAATGAAACAAAATTTTAATCATAAATATCTATAATTAAATATATATATAGTCAAATTAATAAAAATTCATATTGATGTAACATTGGTTGTGACAAGGATAAATGATGTGAGAAAGACTTATAGAGAAGAATAAGATAATATCACAATTAATTTGAAACGACTAAATAAGTAGTGTTGCATAATATGGAACAGATAATTTTTTATTTTTTTTATTTTTTTATTCTACGCACAAATTACAATCCTATTAGAAATTGAAAGTGCAAATAGTGAAAGAAAATGTTGTTATTTTAAGATAAGGAAGTATAAAATCATCTTTCTAAGATGGCCGAATGTTACATATGTTATGTTCAATTAAACTAATTTAAGCACTTTATTGTTTTTTTTAAGAAATAAAAAACATCAAATCAAGAATAAAACTTCAGTTTGGTCAGAAAACTAATAACAAAAGTGGGAAATTTCAAGAATGATATTGATAAATGCAAAGGGGTAATGATTAGAGAGTATTAACATTGTGCAGCAGGTCTCACAGGTGGCAGCGGAGATGCTTATGTAAGACATATGTTGACTAAGGCCAGAATCGGGGTTGGCGGTGGTGTATTTAACAGTCGTGGTGTAGTAACAGCCCGTCACAACTCCAAGGTACATGTGTGTCACTTCATCCACAGCATTCGACAATGCAGTCATATATTGAAAAGATTAAGCTTACGCCTTACAATGATATTGGCAGTTTTATTCAGGATCATTTACTGGGGATTTCGCTGAAGTGATAGCACATGTCAGTGGAAGATATCCTGAAGCCAACTTATATGCAGTCGGCTGGTCTATTGGAGCTAATATTCTTGTGCGCTACTTGGGTCAAGTACGGTCTTTTCTCTACACTTTTCTCTACAGACTATATATAGCGGTTTGACAGGAAGATAGAAACTCTCTATATCATCATGTCGTGTATTGTTAATGCTAGTAATTTGAATTGGAAGGATATTAAAGTTTATGTTAATACTAGAAGTAGCAAACTTAATTTGTTCCTGATTTGGAGCTGAGTGGGTTATATGTGATCTATTTGGTGTGTAATGCTATGTCATTGTTTTGTTACTCTTACTTGACTCACCAACTGCTCTGCTATCCCTTTCCAGRAATCTCATAATTGCTCCCTCGCCGGGGCTGTGTCCCTGTGTAACCCTTTCAATATGCCAATCGTAGCTGAGGATTTTCGTAAGGGCTTTAATAATGTCTATGACAAAGCACTAGCATACACCCTTCGGAAAGTTTACAAGAAGTAATGGCAACACATAAAGTTGTCTCGTTTATGTTATCTTACAAAATGTTTAGTTTTCTTATCGAAGACTTGTTTGAATGTTGCTCAGGAATGCTGCTCTCTTTGAAGGGATTGGTGGAGATTATAACTTACCGATGGCTGCAAATGCTAAGTGTGTAAGGGACTTCGAYGAAGCGCTGACAAGAGGTTAGTACAGTTGGTATCTTATTCAGTACCAAAATGTTTTCTTATGTGTTATGTCAACCTTTTTCCTTGTCTAATGTGTTCGCCTTTCTACAATTTTGCAGTGTCGTTTGGGTTCAAGTCGGCTGATGACTATTATTTGAATTCAAGCAGTTCCGATTCAATTAAAGACGTTTGCGCACCATTGCTTTGTATTCAGGTTTGTGTTTGTTAACAACACATGTTCTGCATCTTATATGTCAAGCCCTTTGAAACTTCTTAGCAACATCCAAACAACGGAAAAGGGTAATTGTGTAGGGTTTTTGAAGTCTCTTCTAGTCCGAAAACAAGTAGAGATGAAATATGATGCATTGGTTACAATGAARGAAGAAATGGGGATTGATATTCGACGTTTATTTGAATGTTATGCAGGCTGCTAATGATCCCATTGCTCCAGACAGGGGTGTTCCTCGAGAAGACATYGAGGTTTGTGTTCTTACAAGTTTTGCTATAACTTTTTGTAAGCAAGTTATCTCAATCTATCGATAATGTGAAAAAAATTAAGGTTTTCAGATATTCCAGTTTATTTCAACAATATAAACTGGAAAATCTAAACTGTSAAGTATCACAATATCCTTTAACACTTCATATATTCCTTTGTTTTTGCCAGGAAAATCAGAACTGTCTATTGATTGTAACCCCGAAGGGTGGGCATTTGGGGTGGGTAGCAGGAGACGAAGCACCGTTTGGAGCACCATGGACGGATGCATGTGTGATGGAATTTTTGCAACATCTAGAAAGATCTTCCGGAGCCTCAACACTGTCGAGCCAATCGAATGGGAGCCACAACTGTACAGAGGCTTAGAGGTGATACACTTAGTACAAAGGATAGTAGTCACTCGCATACAGCGTACAAAGAATCTTTACACTAAATTGTCTTGAACAAACAACTTTAACTTAGTGCCAAAGTGCAACATTAAGCATGGTTGTATTTGAATTTACATCGAATAATTGGTCCATCTCTTATAAAATCAGGCACCAGTTCCAAAAGACTGTGTAATATTGTGTAGATGGTAATGATATTCAGGATGCATAATTTGGTGGCTTGAAAGAGCATGCAATAATTGTGTTCTTAGTAGTTGTACATTGCAATCAATTGCAAAATCTCAAGGTTTTGCTTTTTGATGAAACGATCACGTGAGCACTTTATTTAAAATTAGGAAATATCAGATCGTCAAATAATTATTCTTTGAGGAAACAGATCCAACAAACAATTTTCGAGTGTTTACGCTTTCTCACTTGTCATGAGGTGAGCTACCGTATTATAAGTTTCTCTTAACCTCAATTTGACATATGACACCTATATACTCCTCCGTTTCTTTTTACTGCATCCATTTTATTTGCATATATTAAGACACAACTTTGACTACTATAACTTAAATTGATTGTTTAGAAAATATAATTTATATTAATAAACTATACATTAAGTCGAATCTAACAACATCTCACTTGATTATATTATACGTTATAAATTGCCAAAGAAATTGATTAAAGTTTACTAACTTGACCCAAAGAAAATGATGCAAGTAAAAGAAACGGATGGAGTATTCCTTATAACGCTTTTCAAACATTTGGAGTTTGCAACTCCTAGGTGAAAGATGAGATAGGTGTTTAAGTGAGTATTATTAGATGAAAGAAGGAGAGACGAAGATGGCCCCTATACTCCTTAATTCACAAAGATGGATAGCTTTTTGGGGTAAAATTCTGATTTCTACTTTATTGTTGTATTTTGTTGCATTTTCTAAAATTGGCTTCGAATTGGGATTTCATTTTCACCCAAATCAAATTTGCCTCAATTTTTTTTGGGGGCTTTTGCAATTCAAAAATCAAAGGACTTTTTCGAGTATATTTGCCACTCCTATTAAATCCCAACATAGATGTCATTCATTAACTCTTTTCACCCCCCAAAAGAATTAAGAGAGCATTCAATGTTCGTTAGCATTGTTCAATTAGCAAAAAACTAGGAATTAGGCCACTGACACAATAGCACTTAGCTATAATTAGTTTAATTACGTTACAAAAAGACAAAGTATTGGGTACATAGATGCACAATAATTTTTTGTGTACAAGATTATAGTGACATTTTTGGTGAATATAGTCACCCTTTTTATCAATATGTGACCCTTATTATTTCTCACTATACTGATGTAAAATGAACATGGGTAACTATATTGATATAAAAGGGTCCTATATTGATATAAGGGTAACTATAGCTTGATGCACAAAATTTATTGTGCATCTGATCATACAATACTCTTCTACAAAAATTACAAATTACTAAATAGAGTGCCATAAAAGATGATTTGGTCTTCGATGCAGATCAGATCTTGCAGAGGAATGGATGCTTGCAAGTAGCATGTACACACAACGTTTTCATGCAAATGAGTTAGAAGCAAGTTCAAGGGAGGACAAGGGACATGACCTTGCAAGAGAAAATCAAGTTGTTCAGCGGCTAGCCGGCTACTCATGAACATCAAAGATGACAACTACCAAAGGTTTAAAGGAATGATAAGTGCATAATAGTCATTTTTAGTCCAAATATTAGTCTTAAAATAGTCTATTTATAGTTTTTTTTATTAAATTAGTTACTTTATTATTTAGACTTTATTTATAGCATTATACTTTTTATAGCTATTTTTATAATAATTGATACTTAATACTCAATTATGTTTTTGTGTTTTTGGTATGTAGGTAAACAAAAGGAAATTGAAGAGCTTGCCAAATAAATAGAATAAAGAAGCATAAGATATACTCCTCCGTTAAAAAAAAGGCTCTTTTGATTTTTGCGGTTTTTGTGCAAAATTTGGTAGAGTGATGACGTGTGAAGTGGGGCCAAAAGAGGAAAAAAAGATTAAATATATTGATGAATATTTTAATAAAGTAAGTGTAGAAAAATAGTATTTTTTGTGGTCCCACATAAAAGAGAGAAAATTTAGTATTTTAATTGTGGTCTCCATCCAAAAAAGGAAAACATGAAAGTGAGACATTTATTATGAAACATCCAAAAAAAGTGATGCATTTTATAAAAAGTAGCATAACGTGGAAAAGAAGAATATACGCGAGATTATCCATGTGTTCAACGAAGCAACAAAACAGGATAGCTGGCATGTATGCATGACACACATTTAACAAAAAAGCCAGATATACGGATTATCTAGCCGATCAACAAGAATAAGATTTATCCTATTTTTACGCATATTCTTGTAATTTTATTTTGGTATATAATACCTAGTTTATTCCAAAAAGAGGGATGTTATATAGTCAGCATTTTAAGGGTTTTGAGAGACAAGTGAGTTTTGGAAGCAATTAACGTCCTTAATGTGCATTGAGCAGGAGAATGACGTTTGTAAGAGTATAAGTGATATATTATCCTCTCTTCTTTTGTATTTTTGAACAGTACTTTGAAAAACGGTCCATCAAGCTCGTTCGACTGTTTTTTCCGACATTTTTCCATTTTTCTAACGAGAGGAAAGAGAAATGGTATTTTTTGTCGCTAAACACATCGATACTCTTTCCTAAGCTAGATCGACTTACATTTTAAAGCATAGACTTACATTTAAGAACATAAAATAGGTCCGACCATTCTTAACGACTCGTCATTCGGAAAAATGAAAGACGAACTGAAAATGAAAGACGTCGTCGTGAGAACTATGTCGCTGCCTCACGAATTAATCATTTTTGATTTAACGTCTCCGCGAAAAGTCACCGCCGCAAGACCATGGTCGTGTGGAGAAATAACTTGCGAATGATTTAGTTTTCAAGGAGGCACGTGGCTTTTGCATTACTCCTAGATCTACCCACATTTCCTTTTTTTTAGTGTCAAAGTTGATTTTTTCCAAGAGTGTCAGACAATCAAGACAACTAGTACAAATAGGGTTTTAAATTATAAACAGATAAAACATTTTTGCCCCTCAAATGATTATATTTACACAAAAATCAGGTTAGTGACACCTAGTATCCCAAAGTAGTTTAAGATGTTATCACTCCCGAGATAGAATGAGGGAGAAGAAAGGAAGGAAAAGACTAAAACTAACGTGTTATTTTTCCGTTATGAGTAAGGGCATCTGAGGCAATATGTTTGACTATAGAGGTACATAAGGTAACTCAAAAAAGATAGGAGCATATGGGTGAAATGTGGAGATCTGATAAACTAGCGCAGCTAGGAGTAAAGCGCAAGGCATTTTCGTCATTTTTGAGTACTTGTTCATCAGTTAAAAAAAATATTTCATTCAATCCTAACATTGTCTGGAAATATATTACCATTGTCTTGCGAGTTTGTAACACTGTCCAACTATTATACCAGACATGTCAACGCAACAAATAGTAACATATATTGTCCGACAATTAGTTGTGTTGACCAACTTTGACCGCGCTATACTCCTAGCTGCTATGAGTTCTACTTCCTCGAAATGGTGAGTTAAACAACAAGAAGGACCTAAACTTTATTCTTTTCACTTTGGAGGATTCTATTTACTTTTTTTTTCACCAATAAGCACTTAGGTTAGTTTTCAAGCAAGTTAACCAACATTTGACTCACCTTTAACTCACATACTTCTTATATGACTAAATTTTTTAATTTATATTTCCAAAAGTAACATAAATAATATTAAAATATTGTAAAAAAAWTAAAAATAAATCAATAAACTCAAAGTATTTCTTTTCAACCTCTAAACCTTTCATCAATTTTCTTTTTCAACCTAATGGCAAGTGAACTATAGATGTTTAGCTAGTTCATGAATTTAATACCAAAACTAAACACACACCTCTATTTTTCCCATTTGAATGATCAACCTCACATCAAACACACCTTCATCACTAATTTCAAAAATAATTTCATTYGATCCTTATTTTATCTTTTCTCGCCTAAATCATCTATCCTCACCTAACWTGGGGATAAATGAAAGAGAGTAAAGTTAGTCATTTTTATCTTATCTCTATTTTCTTACTTTCGAAAATTTAATCAAGTTTATTTATTTATTTTAACTCAAAAAGYCATCTTAACCATACATTAGTTAAAGTAGTTCACCCTAAAAACATAAAGGAGGTCCTTAATGGTGAAAAGAAAAGTAATAGGTCCTTAAAGATGAAATGAAAGAAAGTTTAGGTCTTTCTTGTTGGCTTAACTCGTGAAATGGTCATACCTCGGGGGTATATGGGGAAATATCCCTAATTAAAAAGCTAGATGCGATTGTAAAATTGACCGCATCTTTTGTAGTTAAAAATTGCAATTTTGTTAAAAAAACACCCGCAACCTTTATAGTTGAAAGYTRTGGTTTTAATTATCAACAAACGCGCCTTTTGTGACAGAGCATTTAGCCTTTTTTCTACTAGTAAATATATACTGCCATGTAATTAYTTGTACACCACCCGTATTTCCTACACCATACCTTAAATACCCTTCACAATCACTCACCCTTGCAACTCAAACAATCACTCACACTCTCTTTCTAACCCTTTTAACTCTCTTATTGYCGTACACACCACCACACTTCACCGCACTCTACACACCACCACCAAGCCCACCGTCATACCCTACCTACACCAAACCCAATAATGTCCGCATCATCACACCTGCCCCACATCAACCCGAAAGAAAACAACCTATAGAGGACAACACCGATTAACTCTCCAACGACTAAGGTCAGTTTTCAAATTTCAAATTTAAAAATGCATGTAAACAAGCCGGGTCACCATATAAAAAATATCAATGTTGCCATTGTAACTTGTTTTTAGGATGAATTTTCTTTAATTTATTAACCTGAAACTTATTGATGAACTAAGTTAATTAGAAATAACCGACTCTAATTCCTAGTTAACTCAATCTTATTGGACTTTATTAGACTTCATTGAACTAATTTATTGAGTGCAGTAAATAATATACACATTTAAGTGTGGAATTATCTTATAGAACCGTTATGTAGATAGTCAATATGTTTAATTTTAGTCTATGATTTCTATCTACCAATTCACATACAGTTCACTTAATTTTCAATTAACCTTAGGTTAGTTTTGGATTATAAAGATTTCATTTGAAATCTAGACTTCAATATAGAATTTGAAATCATGATAATCAATTCCAAATATGAGGTTTGGCAGATACTTGAATTCCAACTATGATTTCTTTTGATTAAGTCTAAAGTATGTAATGGGCTAGGCTTTGAGATGTAGCAATGGAGGAGCGGTTACTGTGGAGAAGAAGAAGTGGACCGTAGAAATAGTAAAAGAATCGATAGATGGGTTGATACCTGATGGGGCCATGATGATAGTGGAAAAAAATAATGGAGTTTATAAGCTGATGGGCTACAAAAAATAAAAATTGTGTCTCAGAATTCAACATGCCACTATAAAAGATGTCATTTCAAATCCTATATTGAGGCTTCAAGTATATACTAGGATTTGTATCAAATTCCAGATTTTGAAATTTTGCGGTATCAAATGAAATTCTATTTCCCAAACATACATAATACTTTAATTATCACATGTACTAAATCATACACATGCATTGATCAATTTTTTTTATAAATAATAATTGACGAGTATCACGTGAAAATTAATAGTGGAGGAGTTAATTTAGAAAGGGAAATTTCTCAGGTACCCTGAGCCGTTGGCCTAATCATGCTCCCTTAACCCACCGCAGTTTCACGATAGGCATCCAGCCGTAACCTCGAGGCAGGTGATAAGCTATAACCACGCCCCCGTACTTTTCCGTCAAAAAAACACACGTCAGTTTTCCATCAATAACATAAAACTAACTAATTAACCTAATTACACTAAACTACACTAATAATTCAATAATTAAGGAAGAATATGAGTTGATAATTGTCAATTTATGAATCATCGCAATTCGCAATCATATCAGTTAATCCAGAGGGAAAAAACACTGAAAAAATAGAAAAAGGAGGAAGAAAGCAACAAACTCGAGCAAGAAGGAAGAGAGGAGGCGACGAAGCAACAGTCGGCGAAGAAGTGGGAAGCGAGGTAAGAAGGAGGCGTGTGAATGATCGACGCGGCTTCGCATTTTTCGACGGAGTGATAGCTGTCAGTTGCTGCCTTCGCTGCATTTCTTCTGACCAGTTATGCTATCCAGTCACCTTCTCTCTCTTGTTCTCTTCAACGAATTCCCCTTTCTTTTTGTTGTTCATTAGTTGATTTTGATGCTAGTGAAACAAATTCCATTAGATGTGCACTAGTACTACTCTATCTCTATTCCAATAAATAATTAACAATTCCCAATCTGTGCTACTGCTCGAATGTTTTCGAACCCAAATTTTTGAATGTTTAACTTCGCGAATTGAGGTCAGATATGTGCTACTGCTCGACTTGCTGCTTGTTGCTGCTGCTCGCGTCTCTGCTGCGATGGGGGTGTTCAAATGAAGCAGCGCAAAGGGTGGTGGGGAGGCGAAGGGGGTTTGGGTGGAGGAGATTGGAGGAGAGAGAACGAAGGATGAACGAAGGATGAAGGAGGAACGAAGGATGAATGGGGTAGGTGTTTTTTTTTATTTTTTTTAATTATAGTTGGGTTTTGGTGTTAATTAAATTAATTAAGTAGTTTTAATGTTAAATGGATGGAAAGTAACAACGTTAGTGGTTTTTAACGGAAAAAGTAACGGTAGGGTTACGTGAGGCTATTCTATCTGACCTTAGGTACTTGTCAGTCCTTGAACCTCAAGTGTATAAGAGCTATACAAGATTTAAATGAACCTGGTCCATAATAAATTTATTGTGGACCATAAAATCACGTGATATTCTCACTTATGTTTATCTATATGGTATCAAGTAGCAACTAACAGGTACTATATTAATGATAGAGTATTATTTTTCCTTCTCACAAAACCACATCATCCCTTCAACTCCTACAATTTCCCATTCTCTCTCCTCTTAGCTTCATGGTTGTACTACTGTTTCGTTCTCAATGAATGATGAAGATGAAAATAGCATGCAAATGACTCCTCTTTGTCGATCTCTCGTACGGGGAATTGTTTTACCAAAAGATAAGAGTTTGCAATTATTAGTTAACTACTCATTATTTTTTTAGTAGAGTTAATCATTATTTAACATGCATAAGTTGTAAACAATATACAATTTAATGAATATTATATGATACAATAAGAATAATTTATATCGTATTAAATACAAAAATTCTTTACAAATCATTATATCAATTATAATATATGATACAAAAGTACATTATATTATTAAAGTACAAATATCATTCAAAGTATTAATATCAGACAGAAGTACGTATAGAATAGATATATAATGACACACTAGTATAGAGATACACAATTATCTAAAATATGTATATGATACGAAGTATTAACGTATATAAGTACAGATTATTGAGAATAATAATATAATACACACAAATACATAATACGAAGTAAAAAATATATGATACCGAATTATAATTATATCATTAAAGTACGAAGTTAACTATAAATTTCAGAAGTACAACAATATCACACACAGTAAGTACAACATATAAGATATATATAGAAGTACATATATCGTATTAAGTACATAATATCACACAAGTAAAAGATATAATTATATGACATACTAGTACATATCGTCTACAAGTAACACATAATAATTTAAAAGAACAAGATATCACACCTTATTGGATATAAGTGTATGATATGGAAGTACATTATATCGTATATAAGTACACATTATCATTTACAAGTAAATAATATCACACTCAAGTATAAGATATAATTATTATATGATACACTAGTACATTATACGTATACAAATACGAATATCGAGAAGTGTGATATCATATATATATTATATATATATATATATATATATATATTATATATATATATATATATATATAAGTATATGTATACATAATAAACATCATTTTATCATATTAAACTAAATTATTATATTAATTATTTATATGTATAGAAACATATATGACATATTTAAAAAGTAAAGATATAACTTTTGTCATACATATGTCATATGAATGATATATAGGATTATGTGAATTTCTTTTGAAATGAAAGGTGAATAAATGTGATAACATTCTGCAAAATGAAATTGAAGATTGAATAAGATGAATTAAGGATGCAGTTGAAAAAAAGTAAACAAAGAGATAGATTAGAACGGGGAAGTTGAAAAAAGGTTTTTTTTAAAAAAAAAAAAAGAAAAGAGAGGGATAGATTAGAACGAGACAAGCTGCAAACATCATGGTCTACCTGTTCTTCGTTGCGAGAGGAAGTGACGAATGGTGATAAGGGGGTAATTTGATTTGTTTTTTAATTTGATTTCGGAGTTGTAAGGAGAAGAGTAATATCAGATCACTGTATTTTATTTTGGTTCACAATAAAGTTATTGTGAATCGGGTCCATGAAGACAGATTGTAAGAGTTATTAGGCCTGACCTCAGGTTACGCTGAGGAATTCCATTTAGAAATTATGCAACTTTTATTATTCTCAAATAATTGTGATATGAGTGTTTCCAAACCAAAGAACAAATTATTGGTAGGTGGAATTTAAAAACTGGATTGCTAAATGAAGTCCGTTTTTACTGGAATTAAAGTCCACATTTCGTGTGAACTTCCCATATTGCCTTCAGATTCTCCACCTCCGTACCCCCAACGCATGGACGCTTGCATAGGCGTTCAGACCATGGTATGGACGCCTTGCGTAGGCGTCCACACCATGGTCTGGACGCCTGCGCAAGGCGTCCATACATGGTCTGGACGCCTATGAAAGGCGTCCATACCATGGTCTGGACGCCTATGCAAGGGTCCATGCCATTCAAAGCCACATGTGTTTTTACGTGGTTGGGGTGGGGTTGTTGTGAGGGGGGGTGGTGTCATGTGGTGGTTTTTGTGGAGGGTGCCTTGGGTGGTGGTTGTTGTGTTGGGTGGTTAGGGAGGGGATGGGAGGAAGGACGTGTCGGGAAGTTTACACGAAAAGTGGCTTTGATTCCAGTAAAGTGGATCGAATAGTATTCCCTAAAAAATAGTCCAGAAGCTTATCATAATAATCATAGATAATGTGCTGAAAATCATGTGTAAAACACTTGTAAATAATAAATATCATGAGGTTCACACATTCACACCTCAACAATAGCGCGTAAATATCAGCCTCCCAACTTCGGGCTACTTATGGCCCGTCTCGACTCTCTTCCATTCCTCCATTTCCGCCACCTCACTACCACGCTCACAGCCACCACCAACCACCACTGCCGCCGCCACGTCATCAGGCCCATAAAGTCATCCGCTAGCCCAATCACGGAAATGGGGGCCCGAGCCCAAGCCCAACAGCAAGCAGTCCAAGTCCACCCTTCACTTGAAGTGATAGGAGGAGGTTGCGACAAGTACTTGCCCGCACTGAAGAAGAATGTGGAGCAACCGTATAACCCGTATCCGATAATCGGGTCTAACCGACACGTGGAGACGATATTCGCGGCATTTTACCGGTCACTTCCGGAGGTTAAGTACAAGCGGGAGTGTCTGAGGACTAAAGATGACGGTGCTGTTTCTCTTGATTGGGTTGCCGGCGATCATCACAAGCTTCCTCCTCTCTCTCCTATTTTGATCTTGCTTGTAAGTTCAACTTTAACATTTTTTGTTTGTTTCATAATGTGAATGTTTTGCTTGTTTCTTTGGTAAAGAATTTATGTTTAATTGATTGGTACACTAGTTGGATGGACTACATTTATCATATTGGTGATTTGAATTTAGAAGATTGATTTTTGAATTTGTACAATCAAATTATGATAGTTGCTAAACTTGATATGAGATGACAAAATGTAGTGTAAGGAATAGAACATTCAATTCAACCTRTACACGAACAAGAGGATGACTTGAAGTTTGTTTTCACTCAAGCAAGTGCGGATTAGTGAGTTGCATGWATTTGTTAGGGTTTCGAGTTTCGATATTCTTGGATTGAGCATTTGAGCTCAATGAGAATGCTGAATTAGACGGAAGTAAGTGGATTGGATTTTTGTYAGGATGTACATTTATACGGTTATWCCTTTAAATTCTACAAATTCTTCTCCCTCYGATTGACATAAAGTAGAGAGGAAAAATGTCTAATTGTTGCGAGAATTGTGTTACATAGGTAGYACTTACCATTGAGAAATGAGTGAGGCTGTAAAATTACAATTGGTTGTGTGCTTGTGTCCATGCAATCCGGTTGAGAAATTCTGGCTGTCATGAGTGGTGTATCATGGACTTTGAGGAAGTTCGTCAATTTGGTAAAGCATGGCAATCACAAACCAGAAAAGGRGTGCAAAGCTTTTTAGTTTAAGGTTTACCAATTACTATTACTAATTAGGAAGGGGTCACTCTGATGTGGATGTTGGGATGGATGTGGGGGAACACTTTACGAGATCGAATAATAAATGAAGTTATTCGTAAGAAAGTTGGTGTTGCAGATATTGAAAGCAAGTTAAGGAAAAACAACTTGCGTTGGTTTGGGCATGTAGACGGAGACCTCAGGGGCACCGATGCTAAGGGTTGAAGAGTGAGATTATGGTGATTTTGAACGAGGTAGAGGGAGATCGAAAATGACTTGATGGAAAGGAGTTAGAAAGGATCTGAAGCAGGAGGCTCTCGATCGTAGGGAGTAGAGGAGGAAAATCTATGTGAATAACTTCCCGAAATAGTCACTTTAGGTTCATGTTAGCCGACCCCACGTATGGGATTAAGACTCTGATTGATTGATTGATTGATTGATTGTTTACCAATTACTAATTACCCCTGCCTCCCTTGTCAAATTCTAGACTCTTATGTTTCCCATATATGAATATTCTCAATGGGGAACAATTGTGAATGTAGGTTACTAGTGTAGATAAATGGAAGTGAGAGTGATGAATTAGTCTGAATGTAGTACGACTCTACTAGGAATAAAACTTTCAAGTCATTCTATACACGAGGATGATTTGAAGTTTGTTTCCAGTTAAGCAGTTCTGAATCCTATTTAGTGAGTTGTATGATTTTTTTGTAGGTTTCAAGTTAGGTTGAGCTCAATGAGAGTAATGAACGAATTAAGTCTGAATTAGGTTAACTGAGTTTTATTTATACAGCAATTATAGCTAAACAAAGTTCAGTATATATTTTTAGATATGACTCATGCACATCATAAATTCCTAAATTACCCCTGCATTGATTCTATTAAAGACCAAACCACTCTTACACTTTCTTATGGTTGCAACATATGCCATCAATTTATACTTCGAGCTAAACTGGGAATTTGTCTGTACATTAATACCTTATGTTGAATTTTTACAAACTTGCTTATTTTGTTTTGCCTTGCACTGACCAACTCATTGGTTGTGTCTATTTAATCTGATGGAGAGATTCTGGGCTGTCACAAAAGTTTTATCATGGATAGTGTGAACAGTGAATTGTCAGGAAGCTATTAAAAGAGAATATTCTTTTCATCAATTTGTCAAAGCATGACAATCATAATTCACAAACCAGAAAAGAGAGRAAAGTTATTGAGTTTACTAGTCACTGATTACTCCCTCCCTTGTCAAATTTCTAGACTTTTATGTTTTACATGTATAAATAGTCTTGGTGGGGAGCTATTGTGAATGTAGGYTGGCGAGAGGAATGACTAATTAAGAAAAATGGAAAAATGGAATTCATAGAGAAGAATAATAAAGGTTATTACACATTAATTAGAGAACATGCCGTGCAGCCAGGTCTCACCGGAGGCAGTGAAGATACTTATGTAAGACATATGCTGACTAGAGCCAGGGGGCTGGGCTGGCGAGTGGTTGTTTTCAACAGCCGCGGCTGTGGTAATGGACCTGTCACTACTCCTCAGGTAAAGATTCCTTTACCGAATCATTCATTACCTCCTCTTTCAATATTAACTGTACAGTCATTGAAAAGATTCATATGGGCAGTTTTATTCAGCATCATTCACTGGGGATCTCACTGAAGTGGTTGCACACGTCAGCGATAGATATCCTAAGGCCAAACTATATGCTGTTGGGTGGTCTCTTGGAGCTAATATTCTTGTACGTTACTTGGGTGAGGTACTTTTTCTTCTCTTTTTACTACACTTTGCTCTGCATTGAATTGATTTGGCTAGGCTTTTCTATTGTATATCTTAATTCTAGTTAATGTGGTGGACTAAGGAAAAAKTAGGAGAGCGAAGATTACTAAATCAGAATAAAAAAGACACCTTGTTCACATGTTTAGTTTTGTCATAATCATGTTTTAAAAAGGGTATTCTCATAATTTTACAATTAAAAAGTTACCACATATGGTAATGTCAAAATTATTGCAATTATTTTGTAACAATTCTAAATRGAAATTGTTGCATTTTTTCGTTATGGATGAAGTATATGACTATGATTTCRTGAATCCCCAAAATATGTTGGTTAGTTTATTGGCGAAATGCCTTGACCATTCTTAACTTGCACATATAGTATYTGAAAGATGTTGCACTGGTGTGAACCTGATCATTTCAATGTACAARAGTTCCGGAAGATCTTCATGATCTGCATGCTTACCTATTATTACTATCGAATTTCTACCTTTAGAGGACTGGTGGGAACAAAATGGGAAGTGGGACGGAAGCGAAAAGTTGATCTGTATATTTACTATTTAGCATACATTGTTAATGCTAGTTATTTGAATGAGAAGGTTTGTCACTTTCAAAGCTTGTCAGAGAGTATATTTTGTTCCAATCTGGAACCATTGATATAAGATCTAATCGGTTTGGACCATTCTGTGCTGTTCAGTAGAGCTATTTCTTTGTTAATTAAAGTTTATCGCTCACTAATTACTCTGTGTTTCTAGAAATCTCATAATTGCTCCCTTGCCGGAGCTGTGTCCTTGTGTAACCCTTTCAATCTGCCAATTGCTGATGAGGACTTCCGTAAGGGCTTTAATAATATTTATGACAGAGCGCTAGCAAGTGGCCTTCGGAAAAATTTAAATAAGTAAGCCAGTACGCAACTTATAGAGTTATAGTTGGTTCTTTCAGTTATAATGATGTTGAAATTTCTTTTACAATACCTATTTGATTGCTGCTCAGGCATGTCACWCTCTTTGAAGACATTGGAGGAGAGTTTAACATACCAATGGCTGCGAATGCCAAGACTGTAAAAGAATTTGATGAAGGACTGACCCGAGGTCAATACACTTCTAATCCAACTATGTACTAGAATGTTTTGTTACATCAACCTTTTTCACGTCTTGTATTATTATGTCGATGTTATGCTTGGCTAATGTGCTTGCCTGACTAAAATTTTGCAGTATCTTTTGGGTTCAAGTCAGCTGATGACTATTACTTGCATTCAAGCAGTTCAGATTCAATTAAACATGTTTGTACGCCATTGCTTTGCATCCAGGTATACTCTGTATCCATTATATTTGTCTGCCCTTTTGAAACTATCAATCTACATGGGAAAGTTGTAGGGTGTCCCGTGTCCGATTTTTCTTTTAGTACTGAAACCAGTAGACAGTGATGTAAATGAAATAATGCTATCAATTCCTTGGATGTGAAGTCCTCCAGTAAATTGGTGAAGTATATTATGTTACAATAAAAGAACAGATGGGGTTTGGAAGGAAACTAACCTTCTTAGTTTAAATGTTACATGCAGGCTGAGAATGATCCCATTGCTCCAGCCAGGGGTATTCCTCGAAAAGACATTGAGGTTTGTCTTCTTTTGTTAAATTTGTTCTAGACTTCTAGTTCTTATTCCCGTTCTAATTTTAACAGAGAAGAAATTAGGCTATCAGCTCCTTGATGGAAAGTTAATTGGATAGTATAGTATGTCTGTGATTGCGTATATTCTGAGTCCTCTTCTTGTCCATCCTTGGAGATGCWCATCTTGAAGTCATATGCCAATCAGCCAATGAATATTTTTTTTGATGAAKGTAGCATCCAATTAGTTGGGGTCAGTGCTCTTAATTTGCTACGATATTATCTGTCATGCTCTTTAGTTATGAGGACAAGATTGGGTAGAAGTAGTCGTAGAACCAGACAGTCAGACACCTTGTGATGTTTACAAGAGTATGCATCACTATATAAAATATGGTTTTTATAGAAGCCTAAGGAGGCCAAAGAGGACTTGGATGAAGTTAAATAGGATACGAAGAAGATGGGTAAGTAGCCAAGTAGGACTGGATAGGACTGAATCAAAGAAGGGGATCTTTGTGGATGACCACAGGAGATAAGTTCTTGGGTCATGTATTTGACTCGGTTGTTTATGATGTGAATTAATTAGCATTGTTGTATCTGTCGATGGGATTGATTCAGAGTTTTTTTTACAGCCAGTACTACCAGGGATGCTGATATCTCATGAGCTCTTATTCTTACTATCGGTTTGGTGACTTGGGAAACAATATTTCTGCCTATTTATATGTGGTGCTTGTGTATTGTAATTATGTAGGTCGGGTGTCTGTTGATTATAACTGTCCTTAAATCTTCCTTTGCTTTCTTTTTTTAGGAAAATCAAAACTGTCTATTAATTGTTACCCCAAAGGGTGGCCATTTGGGGTGGGTTGCCGGAGATGATGCACCATTTGGAGCACCATGGACAGATCCATGCGTGATAGAATTTTTGCAATATCTAGATAAAACTTCTGAAACCTCGTCGTCATCTAGCCAATTGAACGGAACACCAAYGATTACAGAGGGCTTGCTAGAAGTGTAGCTGGTGCTAAAAGGTTATTCAACTCARTAGTACATAAGTTCTGAACAAATGTGCCCAATTCTTTCTGATTTACCAAGATTGTATAGATTGCTCAAATCCTGTATCGTATTTCCTCTTGAGAGGCATTATTTATTGTTTAGAACTATTAGAAGGCATCCCACACTGGGCGTCATTTGTAATTTGTGGTGTTGTAAAATAAACCCAAGGAAATTTTTGTTATGCAAATTCAATATAYGAGTACTCCGTACATGTTACATTATTACATGTAAATCTTGTTGTATTCATCTGTATGCAGGGTACATTTCGTGTRCTTTGGAGTGATCCGTCACGTAAAAGCTAATTTCTCTATTAATCAAGTGAGATCAAGTTGGGGTGTTTTTACCAAACTAAATTTATTTCTATCACTAAACYAATTAATTAATGATACTGAAAATTCATTAAAATTAGTTGAGGAGWACATGATYTAAGTGTCGCAACTCACAAGTATTGTCTAAAACATGTAATCATAATTTAACTCATTCACTCAAATGGGTTTAGTTGCTTAAATTACAAGTCATTTAATCAAATCCCAAAACAGGACTTTACAAYCCAAATTAAATTGTTCAAAATCTTAAAGTTGGGTGTGCTGGCTGCTACRTAAACATTCCTATCATCTTTGGCTTAACTAATTAGCAACCGTTTTTGCGGCATGTAAGACTAGAAGTCTTTGGTCTTCAATTGGATACGTTATTTTTTATACATMATCTTACACTATATTACAGGCGGGACCAATTRTGRGTTGTGTTATTCATCGAATACTGCCAAGTTACGAAGGACTCMTTCCGTCTCAGAATGATTATTACGTTTGGAATATTAGGTACAAGGAGGGAAAAACTTTGACTATGAAAAATCCTAATGAAATATWAGAAAAACCATATCCATATATAAGATCTTGTTATGTTCGTTTCAACTTTCAATGTGTAGTTTTTTAATATCAAAATTTTGTAATTTTTTTTAAAGTTTTGTGAAAGATATTAAGTTTTAGATAAGATTGAGTTATAGYCGTTATTCATCAGATCGAAGGTAAATGGACCATTTTTAGGTGTTATTCAATGGCAGCTTTAGGCCTCAACTATCGAACAAATGTGGCAATGGCAACCCCATGATTCCATGAATATTACGAGTAGTTTCTATGATGATGTCTTCTACKACAATCTCAGTCTCTCAAGAAAGCCTTTCGTAGGATAGTGAACATATTTGCCTATTTAACTTGTTTGTTTGGATTGAACCAATTTGTAGTTTAGTTTCCTTCATCATAGCAATGGTCAATGGATCGGAGCAACCACAATTATAATTAATTAATTATATCCGTTCAATGAAATACGAACTACTACATGATTGCAAACAGTCAATACCCTACATGATTGTACAGTAGAGTGAGAGGAAACGGAACCCAACATACATTTGGGGAGGGGATCATCACATCTGGATTCCACGCTCTTACCACTTGAGCCAAGCTAAGGATTATCCTTCAAAATGCATATGTAGTTGCTATTGATTACTCATCTATATCTAGCTAAATGTTTAAAATGTTTTTATTTCAACAATTAAGTTTATCTCTAAAAATTATAAATACATATTCAATTTGTCTTTTTATCGACTCAATACAATTTATTAAAAATGAAAAAGAAAACTTTTGTGATCTTTTAATTCTTGTAAAGTATTTGAAGGGAAATATTTATTTCTATTATAAAGGTTAACACAATTATTTAATGTTTACAATGAAAATAATATTACGAGTAATTAATAACTTTTTTTAACAAATTCGACAAAAAGAATTTGATTCTATCATTTAATGTAAAAAAGATATTCATTATTCAGTAATGTCAATTGTTGTCAAACCTCACTATTTATTTTCTATAAAGGATATGGAATAATAATCATCAAAATTTCCATAATATCCCACATTCCCACTATTTTATAAGATAATAGAATTAGAATGTATGGCACCACCCACTAAAGTAACTAGCTGACTAACTGGGCTTACTCTTAGGAATCTTATCAACATAAGAAATTAAAGACTTTAAAAAAAAAGGGCCTTAAATTCAGCCCATATGATTTTGTCGACTGCCTAATGTTACATGTTGGACCCACGTGTCCAACTCGCCCCTTTTATTCAGGATAAGATGGTCATCATTATCAATAGTCACTACTTTTTATTACTAATCACCATAATAGTAATTAGTAAATCAACTACGGAGTATAGTAGATAGAGTTGTGTGCTTGAATGGTTAAGAACATCAAACTTTTTTAATCAAAGTCTCATAATAGAGTTTTATATATGAAAAAAGAAAATCTAGTCGAGAAAAATATTGCTCATTGAAATACTCATACAAAGTCCTGTAAAAATTAATCAACTCACTAAAGACGATGAAAACTTCTGGTAATAATAATAGGGAAAAAAGTGACTATAATAGTGAAATTAGTTAATGTAGCTCCACATCTTTGGATGATGTATCGTTGGAAAATTGTCCATGTGTAAAATATTTATGTATGGATTATAAGTTTTGATAAGTACTACGATTCTTTTTTTGTCTTGTAAAGTTGGCAAAGGAACCTTGGAAATTCGAAGTTCCCACTTACTTGGAATAATCAAATAATGCCTTAGGTGGATTTTTTGGTCTTCATTAGTCAATTCGTCGCAAATTCAATTTCTAATTGTCATTATCCCAATTCTTTATTTCAATTCAAAAGAAAATTTTAATTCCGTTTGGTTTCATACTTGGGAAAAGTTTTAATTTTGTTTGATTTCATACTTATTTGCAATTAAACAAATGAAAATATTATATTAATACGGAGTAGCATATTTTATAGGAAAATTTGCAATAAAAGACCTTTTTAAAAAAAATTGAGAGAAAAGACCTTTTAAAAAAAATTTGCAAAAAGGGACCTAAAAAATAAAAACTTTGCGAGAAGGAACTTTTGTCGACGTTGACTTATAGAAGGCATAACTCCTACCAAACAACTCCAAATTATGCAATTTTTGAGCCTATTTCATGTATTGTTCAGAGATCTACAACTTTTATGAAGGAAACATGCTTGAAAAATGGATGAATGACCAAGAAAAAGGCCGAATAAAAGGTGCATCGAGGAGAAAGGCGAACAACAACAACAATAGCACAAGAAAGGTCTTTTCTCACAAAGTTTTTTTTCTCTTTTAAGGTTCCTTTTTTCATAATTTTTTWAAAAAAGGTGTTTTTTTCGCAAAGTTTTTATTTTTTAGGTCCTCTTTCGCATAATTTTTTTTAAAGGTCTTTGCTCACAAAAAATGTTTTTTAAAAGGTCTTTTCTAACAAATTTTCCTATTTTATATGAAATAAAATAAAAACAAACGTATTTAAATGTTACTTGATATAACTCTGAACCATTCATAACTATTTAAATTTGATATAATGTATTCATACAACTACTACTTGGTCATGCATGGTTTCATTCTATTTGTCATTATTGGGGAAGCTTCGGATGTTTACAGACCGACGCAACTACGCAAAAACAAATTAAATGTCGAATTTGCGCGAACTCACAGATCTATACTGCTTCATATGAAGGGATTTTCTTAAGGCAATATTTAATCAAAACTGTTTTATTAATGCATAAAGTTCACACGTCCTATGAATGTCTGTTACAGTTTTATCAATTTTGCCAAATTATAAATGTTGTTTTTGGATTTACTATGAATGAAACGTACTTTGTTTTCTCGTCAAAAAAAACTAAATACTTCCTCCGTTTCTTTTTAATGGCAACATTGAGCATGACTCATACTCCTAGGCAAAATTTGATTGTGAGTGTGAAAGTGATAGAGTGAGAAAGTGGAGCATGTGATTAGGAGAGAGATAGGAAGAAGTAACATGCAAAAATAGAAAGAAAACAATTGTTGCTATTAATTTGATATTTCTAAATTTAGTAAATGTTGTCATTAAAAAGAAACGGATGAAGTACAATAATTTGTAACTTTTTAATTAAATTTCATTACAGTCTTTATTATGGTTCTTACTACACACTAAATATTAAACTTTGGGTTCGTCACTGAATTGATACGTTTTGAGGGGTTTTTTCGTTGATATTTAATATTGTGTTACGAATCAAATTTTACACCCATTTAACAAAATAAACATGTATCTCATGAAATAAAAGTCAACATTAAAAAAAGAAAAACAAATGAGTAAAGGCTAACCTATCAATTCAAGTCAATAACATTGATGTTTTCAAGTAACGTGTAACTAGAGTTATATATTCATATCTCTCACACGGAGCACATTTTATTTCTTAATTTAATGAAATGAAATAGACTTGTAAATTGTAATAATAAAAGAAATGAATGAACTATTTTTGTTTATCTTTTAACTCATACGACATCTACAATAAAAATCAATAACAATCAAATATATATCAAAATATATCATATTAAATTCAATTTTGAAAAAACTTAAAAGATGTGTATAAGAGACAGAGGCTAACCTATCAATTCAAGTCAATAACATTGATGTTTTCAAGTAACGTGTAACTAGAGTTATATATTCATATCTCTCACACGGAGCACATTTTATTTCTTAATTTAATGAAATGAAATAGACTTGTAAATTGTAATAATAAAAGAAATGAATGAACTATTTTTGTTTATCTTTTAACTCATACGACATCTACAATAAAAATCAATAACAATCAAATATATATCAAAATATATCATATTAAATTCAATTTTGAAAAAACTTAAATCGCTAGAAAAAAATATCTACTGATACAATCGTTACTTGAATGAAATGTTTTAATACTCTGGAGTATTTAGCATAATTAATGTTTGAATTATGCTATAAAAAGTTATATATTTCAACTCTTATGGTCTTAGATTATATTGGTCAAATTAAAGTGTATGTACGGAGTAGTATGTACCAATCAACTTAATTAAGAAGGTAGCATTTGTGAGCAAGATATCATGCACGAAGAAATACTAGTTATGTAAGAAGATAACCGATTAAATTTGATTATTTATATATTAGTTTTAATTTCTAGTCACGCGATGCGTGTGATAATTTTTTTATTCATAGACTTTTAACAACAAAGTACCATGACATTTTAATACATTGACAATCTAATAAGAGAGTATTTTACTATCAAGAAAAAATTTAATAATGTATATATAGTATTCCGTAAAACATTGTTAACCTTTTCTTGTGTTTGTTACATAGTGTAAAACAATTAAGTTGAAAATTTATGCATAAAATTATTGGTTTTCTAATTTAGTTATCGACTTACGGATATGTGATAACGAATTACGGTGTTTAATTAGTTAGTAACAACATGTGTGCGATAATTTTTTATTCGTAAACTTTTAATAACAAATTACTGTGACATTTTAATACATCGACAATCTAAGAAAGTAGTTTACTATCGAAAGAAAATTTAATAATGTGTAGTAATGCATTGTTAACTGTAATAAATAACAATTATTGGGTCGGATCTACTTCAACACTTCCCCTAACATGTAAGTAGGGATGCAAGTGAGACATGTCAAATAGGAGACCCATCTCATGGGGGCGGGGATAGGTTTCGGTTTGGTGGGTGATGGATATAGATGGCAATGGGTCGGGTCCGCCTAGACCCAGACCCAACGCATATCCGTGGGTCTGTAATTTTCGAACCCAAACCCAAACCCACAGGGTCTGATGGATCTATGGGTCCTTACAAGGTTCTAAATGGGTTTTTCTTAATTTTTTTTAAATCGAACATTTTAATTCAATTAATTGTTTTACCCTATTTTAAATGTTCGTACTAGTGACGACAAATCGACAATTGTTTAAATATTAAAATACCTCATAAAATCTTAACACATCAAACTCAAAGTCACAACATACAAGTTGTTCACACAACCTCATCATCAAAATCCATAAATTATCGTTAGTCCAACTCACTAGCTAGCTTCAAACACAAAATCACGTTAATTCATTCCACAAAGCTTATATATAAATTCATCACTATATATATATATATATATACCTGCCCATTCCCATCCCTCTCCCCATCCCCGTTAATATCTCTATTATATAAGCCAAGGGGGAGCTATGGTGTCTCCCCCTATGAAAATACAATAGTGCCTTCAAATGATTTTAAATGCTAAAACACAAAATTTAAAAGGAAAAAAAGATGCGACAATCAATCAACTTATTTACCCTTCATAACTAGCTAAATTTGGGAATAAGTTTTTGTCAAATCAATAAAAAGAAGTCAAAATAAATTGATGGAAACACTTTAAAAAAAATCGCTGACACCACTTAATTATTGCTAATAATATTTAATATAGTATATATTGATTAAAGCATGATTCCAATAAATTTTAATTTAGATGGAAATATAATTAAGGTTATTAATCATAATTGTCAATTTGCTGATTTATAAATAAAACTTCCTAAATCACAATTTGAATTTTCGAATAATGACAGAGTTTTAAAACTAAAAAAGTAAAATTTTATAACGAATTAATGTCATCAACCTATAATTTATATCAAATTTAACATCAAATTAAAAATAATCAATCTACCTAAAATTTATTAACAATTATCATCATTAAAAATTAAATCAATTCTACCTAAGATAAAGTTGAGTAATTTTCACTCTCACACTAATATAAAACCCCTATGTAAACAATCAAAATACAATAATTATTTTAGTCTTTCCACTTTTTATTGACAATTTAATTGTATTTATGATTATTTATGACATTCATAATTCCATCTTTGTATGATTTCTTACAATTAAATTTCTTTAATACAAACATGTCGAAGGTTAATTTTAGTTATTAATTTTTTTCTCCTAATGTTTCATCAATTTTCTTTATGAGGATGAATCAAAGTTGATTAAATTTATGACACCTACATATTTCAATTTTTTGGCTAACAATTATAAAAAAAATGTCATTATTTAATGTCTTATTCAATTTTTCATATCATCTTATAGTGTAGATGGTTGTTATTGATGCATTTTTATTTATTTGTTATTCATTTTCTTGCATGTTCATTCATCACAATGTTCTTAAATAAGTGAATAGCTACCCACCTATTGTAGGTGGATTCATTCATCATAGTGTATGTATTTGATCTAAACAATTTCTAAATCATGTTGTAAGATAATTTAACATAATATGAGGTAACAAAACTTTTAATGTTCTACGACAATTACTAAATAAGATTTTTATGATAAAAGGATTTAAAGAACATTTACATCAATTATTGCATTCTAATACTCGCACGCATCRCGTGCAAAAAAAACTAGTAATATAAAGTTAAAGAATTTATATTTAAATATTCAAAATTACCTCTATATTCTATCAATATTTAACAAATCAAAAATTTATAACTATCTTTTAAATGTTATTTATTTAAGTTAAATTTTTGTGCAAGTAACTAAAATTATAAGTAGTACAAATATATTTTTAGATGGTTTTAAGGCGGCGATTAGGAGGGTATGAGACGGAGATTTAGTGTGGATGGATCATACTCAAGTGGAGCGGGGATAATTTTTTATGTAAGGTCCCTTCAACTTGGTCCATAACATGTGCCATTAAAAGTCCCAAACTATAGGTCTCACAATGCCCTCACCTTAATCCATTAAAGGTCTCAAATCGTGGACCTAACTATGATACCATGTCAAGCACAGACCTGAGTCGCACTTACAACCAAGAAAAAGAGTCCATGTACTTCACAAGAACAAAGGAAGTTACATCACCAAAACCATATGACAATAAGAGGAATAATCCCTTAGCTTTATAAAATAATTAACTCACTACGATAAATTTAGCTTTTTAAATCTTTAAATGAAAGCGTTTTTATAAAAGCGCTTTAAAAAGTTTGATTTCAAAGCGTTTCTTAAAAAAACGCTATAATTTCAAAAGTATTAAAAGCGATTTTAAAATCAATGCTTTTACTATACACAAAAAGAAAGCGCATCACAGAAATGCTTTTAATAGAGGGCTTTAAATAGAATTTTTAATTCAATTACGAAGTATAAGCGTTCATATTCAAAACCCTTTTAATTAATATCTTTGAAATTGCAATTAAACATAATATCTTTGAAATTGTTTTAAGAAAATAAAAGAAAAAAAGCTCTATTGCTTGCTCTCATCAATTCATACTCTAAACCCACCCACTTTATACTCTAAATGCTCTCATCAATTCTTTGAATTGCTTGCTATTGCTACTCGTTCGATCCATCTCAATCTCTTCAATCGAGCCTCGCATCTTCCATCTGACAATCATCTTCCTGAATTTGCTTGTTCTYGTAAGTTTCTTTACTCATGTTCTCGTTTATTTTTTGTAATTGAATTGAAGTTGATTAATTTTTCTGTTTTTAGGTTGAATTATTGCTAATTCGATTAATTTGTTGATTAATTCTCTCACTTTTTCAACCAATATGGTGAACTCGGGAGATCTATTCTCCAATATTCCTTCCTCACATGTGAGGTTCCTTCACTCCCCTAGATCACATGGATGGAGACCAATTAACCCATCAAACTCTAGACATTTAGAGTCCATATCGTGAATATAATTGTCAGTTTGGCTAGATTTTTTGGAAACTGAAATGTTAACTAAAAATCGTTTGAAATTAAATTGATACAAACTAATAACTAAAAACTAGCTGTTAGAAGTTAACTGCTATGTTTCAACCATAACTGACTAAACTAACTAAACTAACATGCCTAATCGTGGATCCAACGCAACTCTCATACCATGTTAACTCACAACAATTGTTGGTATAAAATGACTTAACCTTTTCCATTAATTCTGAATGATATAAATACACAAAATAAGATAAGATGAAGTCGATCTAACAAACTACGAAGTATATCTTAAGATAAGATAACCACAATATCTTGTCAACACATATAAACTGTGTCTTATATATAGTTACATGATTAATTATATCCTAACAATAAATATGTGCATAAACTATTTCAATTACCCAAGCCCTGTTCTCATTATCTGAATTTTGCTGAACTGAACTTATTTTTACTGAACTAAACTTATTGGTACTGAATTGAACTTATTTTTACTGAACTGAACTTATTTTTACTGAAACCTTAACAAATTTCTTAAGGATTGAACTTATTTTTACTGAATTGAACTTTATTTTTTAACTGAATTTATTTTTACTRAAACTTATCTAAATAAGTTGACGAGAACAGGATCTCGGTACAAGATATAAGAATATATAAATCTTTTACAATCAAAACCCAACAGAATAAATCCCTTTTAGAATATGATACATAACCAAATTTCCTTTTAATATAATTTATTTTAAGCACGTGCTACAAATAGAGTTAATAAAAAAGTAACTAAAGGTATATATGCTAATTAACGTTGGTCGCATCATTTCTAATGTACAATAGCATCATAAAAAGTAAAAAATTCTAATGCAACTGAGTTTTGTTCAATTTATTTTTAGTTACGGAGTATATAAATTTATTTTAACTTGTTTTTTATGTACTGGACTTATGTGATTTTTTTTTTTAAATTGAACTATCTAGACTTTTCTGAAGTTCGTTGTTTTGTTAGAAGAAATAATAATAAGTTTGTTCTTTTCAACCTATTTTTTTTGAATTGGACCTTTTTTTTCTTATCTGAATTTTTTTAAAAAAATAAGTAAAAATAAGTTAAAAAAAGCATACCCTCTATATGTTTGTACTTCCAAACCAAATCGTAAAATTGTGATTTYTTAAAATTAAAAACCAAAGGCGCATATAATCCATACATTGGACCATAATGCGAATGGTTGCACTTCATAATTATATGGCATTGTGTATATATGCGCGAAGGTAATATTTTTCAAGCTTCACATGGAAAAGAATAAGGTTCTATGGAGTGTGAATGAATAATATATGTCGTAAAAAAGCTTTTGAAAATTAGAATCAAACGAATTTGACATTCATTCTCATGGCACTAAAATGTTACTCGTATTATGCATCTCAAAATATTGAGGTTACATACATTTATATTTTTCATTTGTCCACAATTGTTGTTATGGAGTGCTTTATTTATTTATTTATTTATTTATTTTAGGATCGTCATTTACTAATCTGATCACATGCATGTTTTTATTTTAATTAAAAAAAAAGAGATGCTTTAGGATAAGCATTTTGAAATAGAAAAAATTTAATTAAATTTAATCCTCAAGATAAAAGACACCAAATAAATTGGAAGATTAGATACAAACTATGACGAATTGACGAGTGCATGTGTTCATTCAAGTGACTAATTAGATAGTTTTAACGAGTATGTTGCATGCATCAAGTCATGTTCATAATGATTGATTTAATTAGTGCAAATTGTTTTTTGCTATAATTTGCGACGACTGTAGTATATATATTAAGATGAATTTGAGTATTGTGAATGAATATGTAGATAATCCTCCCAATATTTTTTTAAAACGTTACTTCACCACCATGTAAAAAAGATAGACTTTAGCCTTGAATTAATCAAGGAAGCAATTGTACGTCTATGTACCAAATGAATTTGGACACGATAACTATCACTATTACAATCCCCTTTCATGCATTATGAAGCTAGCTTGTTTTTTTTGTTGAAATAAAATTTGATTTATCTCCTTGTTTTATGGTCCAATGTAACTAACTATATTTGATTTTGATTTTGATTTCTTTCCTTGTTGTAATACTAGAATTGGGGAGAATCTTATGATCATAATCAACTAATCGTCTAAAAATAGAGACTTTCAATTTCATAGTCATTATTTATAAAATAAATACCTTAGCTTTTAAAAAAAATGTTGGATATTTGACATTACAAAATCTTGTATTTATTGATGATATTGCAAAATCTCGTATTTTATTGATGATTCGTACATGACGTAGACTATATTGAGAATCCTTATTGCTTGCCTAATATCTTCTTTGTTGTAGCACTATATAAACTCCCAAATTCCTTGAATTTTTCTACACAAAAATCACAAACAATTCAAGCAAATAAAAGCAATCTTATTCTTATTATTCAATTCCTCTCTTATCAATTATCAATTAAGATTAGCAATGGCAACAGGAGTTCCCCAAATCACTTCTTTTAACGATGCGATCGCCATTACAATCACACACAGAACGCCGGGTGGACAAAGACGATTATAACCCGATGATCATAGCCAGAACCATCCCTGGCTCCCCTAGAAGACCCCGTGCGGCGCTGGCCAAGCGTACGCCATGAGTTCGGGAGGCACGGAGGGTGAAATGTCGATCGAGGCTTCCGCCACCTTCACGGTGATGGAGCCGAGACGATGCAGCGTCTCTTCTCCGGGGAGCTAGGCCGGACAGAGACTTTTCATTTACAGCCGTCACTTCAACCCCACCGTGCTCAACTGGACGCCTCATGGCCGCCATGGAGGGCACGGAGGCAGCCTTACTGCACGGCGAGCGGCATGTCGCGATCACTCCGTGCTCCTCCAGCTCGTAGGAGCGGATGGGCCAGTTCGCGCGTCCCCAGACCCTTTACGGAGGGGACGCACGCCCTCCTTTACGCCATCCTACCCCGTGCATGCGGGATATCCACGACATTCGTGGACATCAACATGGCGCCGCTAAAGGCGGCGTATCGTTAAGGGAAGATAGGTGGTAGTACTTCGAGTCGGTGTCGAACCCGACTCTAACGGTTGCGGACATCCCGGAAGTCGTGCAAAATAGCGCATGAACAAGGGTGTCGTGGTGGTGGTGGACAACACTTTGCTCCCATGGTACTGTTCGCCCGCACGGCTCGGTGCTGACGTGGTCTGCATAGTATTTCGAAGTACATCAGTGGTGGGCCGACCTCATTGCAGGTATTTCATACAATCTCCGTCTCAAAATTTGTCGTTTGATCAAAATTGTCTAAATTTATTTAATTTTGCATGCTCGCGTTACATGTGTGTGTTTGTGGCCGCTAAGAGTAAAGACTGATAACAGTAGTGTTTAATACGTGGTGATTTTAGGGAGGTTGTTCTGAATTTAATGCCTAAAACAGGGAATTTATTTGAAGGTAAAATTCAAGAGTTAGTGATTTTGAATTTGGGCTTTCTATTTAGTCTTGTCACTTTCTTGTCTTCTACCCATAAATCACGACCTTTCTTAAGTGGAAAGTTATCATTGGTGATACTCCATCACCAAATTAGAAAAAATAATTTTTGTATAGAGAAAGGGGTTTGGAGTAGTGTCTTCAACCTCACTTTTGATCTCAGTGATTAAAGATTCGAATCCTTATACCCCATCTACCGACTATCATTATGAATGCACCTTGTTCTTGTGACTCATTCACACCAAAAAAAAAAATTGTGAAAGATTTGTATACTATAATTTTTTTTGGTATGATATGAAATCTAGATATAATGACTAAAGGAGTGATTTCCGTACTTTTTTTTCGTCACACATTACGAGGAGGGAGAGAAGTGCAGAAATCATTTTTCAATGATTACAACAAACTCCAAAGTTTGACGTTTTAGTCTTGTGGTATACCGACCCAATGGTTAATTCAAACTTTCGAAGTATTCCTTCCGATTTTTAATGTATAGTCTAATTTTTTTATTAGATCGATTTTTAATATTTTGTGTATTGTAATTTATTCTATTTTGGTACACTTTSTTTCCAATCAATTTCTATTTTTTAACCCCACCTCCCTCATACTTTAATCACTCGTATTATTCCTAATTTTTTTCCCCAAACAATAAATACACATTTCATTAAAAAATAAGAGGGAGTATACGAGTGAATTTCTCCTTAACATCTTTAGCTAGACAAGCWCGAGTCTATTAGTCAAAGCATAACAGCTCAACTATGAGTCGAAATTTTACTGAGTTGATCACAGTTAGGAGCTCATCATAATAACACAACATGGTAATATGTTTGACATTGATATTGTTCAAACTTCAATTCCCATGTGATTTCAAGTCAATTTACAAGTTTTCTTATCTCATAATCAACCATACTATAGATGATAGACCTTCAAAACTATTACCAAACTAAACTACTTTTTACTATTTATTCTTTGCCCAGCATCGATTTCCGCACTCCAAATATATTTTCGCACTRTCGCTAAATTTTTGCGACCGTCAAAACGGCGCTAAAATAGAGTGCGGATTAACACTTTAAAGTGCAGAAATCACTGCTCTTCTTTGTTGTTTTAAATTTTGATCTAAGATAAACTTTACACGAATGCAAATTTTAGTCCACCTAACGTTATCCTACACACGTGAGTGTGAGTTTGCTTAGCGATAATCTATCACAAAATGGATAATCTATCCTTCGTACATGGTACAAGTGTTTATTGAAAAAGTTTGTCATATCATGAAGATAACTTCTTAAGAGTTCTTATTTGTATAAGTATGCATTAAGTTTTGAACATGTGATGTTCATCGTTATACCAAGGGAGAACTTTTTCAACTTTATTTTTTTTTTATTTTTTTTTTTCTGTTTTGGTCGGTAGAAGACTAGAGGCCAATACTATTTTAAATTGTCGGATTAGGGCGATTACGATGTGAACTGAGTTTAAATTTGACTCGTTAAGATTTCATGTTAATCTCGAGTTAGAACAACACAAATTTAATAGGTTTAAATCTTTGTAATTACTAATTAGTGCTTTAATTTGACTTTTATATATGATGTCATAACCAATTTGTATTCAAACATGTCTAGTCTAATAATGTTATATAAGAGCGTGTCTCTAATATCCACTTTCGGATATATATTATCCCAATAATATACGGAGTAGTATGTAGGATTAATTAGGAATCAAATTGATAAACTGAAACCTCCAATAATGGGATGCCTAATAGGTTACCCACTTACGTGTGTTATATGAACTCTCACATGGCTTATCTGGTCACAAAATGACCAACACCTTAATCTATCGCTTTTAAACTCATGTTTTCCTTAATCAGTCTACAGTAAATTTGAGTGCATTGGTTGTCATCTTGTCGACGGACGTCTTTACAATGGATTTCCGAAATTAATCTACCACAACGTCCACAAGTTTTGTGATATTTTCTCCTTTTAAATTGCATATTTTATAAAATAATAATATAATAATTCTATTAATTAGGATAAACTAGTGAAATTCAATAAAATAATAATAATTTTAAAAAAATCTTGAAGAAAAATATTATTTTCATAAATTATAACTAAAAATTAAAAATTAAAATTAAAATTAAGTAATTTAATTTTTGAAAAAAATGATAATTTTATGATATTTAAGTTAAAAAAGGATAAAACTTAAATTTTAGGTGGGAAAATGATTGATTTTAATTAATTTACATTACTAAGATACTTTTTCTTCACGTGTTGCTCACCACAAATTAACCATATTAGTTTAATCATTTGGTCTTAAGGATTGTGATAGTCTTTCAAAGTATTTGTAATTTTGTATTGTCAAGTGTACTATGTCCTATTATTACTTTTCTAGTTTGCCTTTTCACGTTTTTGCTCGTCACAAATGGACCATATAAGTCGATATATGTTTAATCTTAAGCTGTACATCTTAAACGAAGTATTTCCTTTGTTTTCAAATGAATAACATCTGACATAAAATACGTCTTTGTTGCATCTTTTTGAAAGGAAGTAATTATTTTTTTTCTAGAACAATAGACAAAGTAATAAAATTTGCTTAATTATTCTTGCAATTGAAATTGAAATGTTGAAGCCAATTCGATGATGTGTTGTATGCAGGTGCTATTTGTGGGCCTGCAAGCCTGGTGAATTCAATGATGGACTTACACCAAGGGGCCTTGATGCTAATAGGCCCAACAATGAATGCAAAAGTGGCATTTGAACTCTCAGAAAGAATCCCTCATTTGGGGCTGAGAATGAAAGAGCATTGCGCAAGGGCCTTAGAGTTCGCCAAGAGGATGAAGAAATTGGGCCTCAAAGTCATCTATCCCGGGCTCGAAGACCACCCCCAACACAAACTTCTCAAGTCCATTGGCAACTCGCAGTATGGGTACGGTGGAATCCTCTGYGTGGACATGGAGACCGAGGAGCGAGCCAACCGGCTGATGTACCAGCTCCAGAACTGCACCCAGTTCGGGCTCATGGCTGTTAGTTTGGGTTACTACGAGACCCTCATGTCGTGCTCYGGCAGCAGCACTAGCAGCGAGATGAGTGACGAGGAGAAGGCCCGTGCTGGCATATCACCCGGCCTTGTTAGGATGTCCATTGGATACAGTGGCACGCTCGAGCAGAAGTGGGCCCAATTTGAGAAGGCCTTCTCGAAATTGAATGACGTCAAGTTTAACAGTGTGCACCACCTATGATCAACCTACTTGCTTTGTATGAGAACCTTTCTTCAATAAGATGTACTAAATTGGACATAATCAAGCTATTAGCACGTCGGTGCGTGCTTAAAAACTATGTTAATAATGTGAACCCGCCTTTTTATAGAAAGCTATCTTCTTCCCCTTTCGTCTCCCCTCAATAAGTGGTATAGGACCATGCCATGACCAAGCAATCGAGCACCCAGTCACCCACGATACGTCACGGTGCTAGCAAATCGACAAACATACACAGTACGATTTACATATAACGAAAAATACGTGGGGGTAGTCTACTGTGGAAAGACATAGTGCACAATCATAGTAGCTTCTGAAGAGAATGGCGACACCCAAACTTTGATGTGATGGGACGAAGTGAATAAATAACAGTTCAGATTATCAAAAAGAAAGAAACTACTTTTAGTCAATTGGAAACTAAGTGTTACGTACATTTCAGTACTTCCACTTAGTCTGATTGTAGTTTGTGTGAAAAAAGCAAGGCATATACATTACGCGATGAAATAATGAATAGATGCAACACTATAAATCTTTAATTGCGTTACAGTACTAGATAGTGAGAGTGCGCACTTCTATCAGTGCAAATATGTATAATGTAGTCTGATGCTAGTAATGATGAAATATTGTAATGATTGTTATGGCAGAAAGTAGCAGTAGATTTTAATTTCATATGTTGCTGTTGTATCAGAAATCACAATCACAAATCTAATCTAATAATGGTTGGAAATATATCACTGTCTATCACTGAATCAGTTCCTAAGATATTGGCAGAACTAAAATCATGTCATTCATTCATTTCTTTGGTCTGATCTTCTACTTTCTTACATATCCTGGAAACATGACTGGGATTATCAAAGAAGTGCAATTAAGACACTTTGTTAGGTTTAGCCATTTTTAAGACACTCTTCCTTTCTTTGCTTCATTCCTTCTACTAGAAATAAACACAACATACTGATATGATATATTTTATATCTCACAAGAAGAATATAAATTTGTTTGCGATTTTTTTGTTACAGAAGAAGTGTGATTTTTTTTGTGACAGAACAAAAAATTTTATTTATTATTTTATTTTTAACAAAAAATTTTATTTAATTAGTTGTTACCTCATTCTCCTAAATACGATGTGTCAATTAGGTCTTGCTTAAAAAAGGCCCAATTCAATTTAGGATCGGAAGTAGTGTTTAGTTGTAGTAAAATGAAGTTTATTGATTTAGAAAGAAGTTCATCCTTAAGTATAAGGTTTTTAATAGAAATTTAATATTCAATTCTGTAAAAAGAATTTTTATTCTTAGATACTTATATATTATTAAGTCAGTTCAATAAAAGTAAGTCCAATTCAGTTAAAAAAGAACATTGGCTTAAAATTTATTGCGCTCGCATCATGTTTGCATATTTATATCATATTATATATATATAATATATATAAATATATATATATATATTATATATTATATATTTTTAATATATTATTATACTAATATATATATATTAATTATTATTATATTTATTTATATCAACTCTACATATTATCTAACGGTATCTAGTACTATATATATTATATATATAATACTCCTTGCAGTTGCTCATCATCTCCAGTGTTTACACTCTGATACACCTCTAACAGTCGTCAATACGTATATTTGTACACTGTAGGAATTTTTAGCAAGAATCTGAGACACATGAATTGATCAGAATCGATTACTCCATAACATCTTCATGACTCTCGCAATTAATATGATCTCTTCGATAACATATAATATAAATAACTCCGATTCTGAGAACTCAAACTTATTTAATTATATCGGCTAATTAATTTTTACTTATGAGCTTGATATATTATTATCGTTCTAACCATCGATATACCAACTTGATCGATTATAACGAGAGTATCACGCCAGATGAGTCGACAAATATAAAATGACCATTCTGATCATCTATATAGACACTGATAGACTGTCTATTAAATAATCTAGGATTACCAATAATGTCAACCCAATAATATAACTCTATATTCGCTGCTCCTCATGATAAGCTTATGTTACGCCCTGCTAACTCTGCTCTCTTCCTTGTTGTTTTATCATCCAATAATGTATCGATTTTCAATTGTTGTAAATAAACAAATTCAATTAAAAAATAGATTAAGCTTGAACTGAATGGTACTGAATTGAATATGAAAAAATAGCTGGCAAGAAAGAAACCCTTATTTCGAATATTTCTCTCTAGGAGTTACTAAACTAAAGAGTGAAGATAATATAATTTGTTAATTGTATATGAGCCAATAATGCATGAAGAATAAATGTAATTAACACGCAAACAAATTCACACTTCATTTTTGTCACTTTTTTTTCATGGCCTAAGAATGAGGTAGGTGGTTGGAACTTCTACCCCAATTTCAAAAGGTCCTATAATCGATTCTCTTCCACAACATTGTCTAATAAACGCACACACCAAAAAAAAAGATACCGGGCCTTAGATTGTGTGACTTCAAAGTTTTTCACATATACGACAATGTTTTCCATCCATAGACACAAGTTTGTGCGCACAAACTTAACATTATAAAACTTTACCTGATGCTTAGGACTTACGGCAAAGCCTGTTACTACGTACTAATCGGTACAGTACAATAGCATAATTACACATTGAAACAAGTAGTTTCGTTGCAGCAACTTTTGTACAATGTTATTCAAACTAGTTCGATCAACTCATATTCATGTCTGATCTTTTACACTCAACTACGTCTAGATCGAACCGTGGCAGCCAAAGGACTAGCCATTTCGCTGGACAGCTTCATGACTTCAGTGAGACTTACGGGGTTCTGGCGACATTGCGACCACACAAACTCATGTAGCAAAGTACCTACCCAATAAGTAACAGTAGTCAGCCCGAGCACCTTACCGGGGCACGACCGCCTGCCCGACCCAAACGGTGCTAGCCTAAGGTCCGATCCCAAGACCGAAAAGTCCAAATCACCTTGCAAAAACCTCTCAGGGTAGAACCTGAGTGGGTCAGTCCATATGTTAGGGTCCCGAGCTATAGCCCACATGTTAACCATGGCAGTTGTTCCTGCAGGGATATGATAGCCGTCGATCGTGGTGTCGGTTATGGCTAAACGCGCCCACGATAGAAGCGGCCCTGGTGGATGTAGCCTCAGAACTTCTTTGATCACAGCTTGTAGGTASTCCAATGATGGGATATCGGATTCCATCAACGGTCTTGATTTGCCAACTACGCTGTCAAGCTCGTCTTGGACCTTTGATTGGACTTCAGGGTGAAGAACCATTCTAGCCAATATCCACTCTATTAGCACTGCTACCGTATCAGTTCCTCTGAATATCATCTCCTGTCATTCATTTAAGTGAACATAATTAGTCAGTCTCTCAATTCTTTTGGTTTACCTAATTAAGTATAGGGATATCCTTTTGTTGTTATCACGTATTCACGTCCGTCCCACTAAAATTGTAACATTTGACTCCGCTTGGTCTTGAAAATTATATTTTTATTTGTATTGAGGACTTAGAATTTTTTTTTTTTTTACAAATTGAATGGTTGCAATCTTTGTGAACAGAGAGAGTACGTCCTTTTAAGTTTTAACTCAGAAAGCGTGCTRCATTTTTTAGGTTGCCTTAGTCAAGCTAATTGACTATTAACTCGGACACCAAGTTGCTTTGCATGCTTGATTAGTTGATTATTATAGTCATTAGGAAATTCTTAATACATAAACGTGATTTGTCTCATTCACATATACTTGTTAGACTTGTCTTTTGGAACCAAATACTATACTAGATAGTAGATACTTAATTACATACTTTGGTGACTTTAAAATATTTAATAGGTGACAACTAATTAAACCTCCAATAGCATTGGTCTGATGATTGTAAAATCATTTTTTTTTTTTTGTCATGATTACTTGTATACTTAGCTTATACGGAGTACTATGTTGACAAAAAAATAAGTACTTACCCAAAGAACGGCTACCATATCAGATTCTGGCATCTTATCAGGTCCGTCCTGCAGAGACAATAAGACATCTACGAAGTCTTGGCTTTTCCCCTGGTTCATCTCCTGAGCCCGGTGCTCGGATATAATCCGACTAATAAAACGATCGACCCGAGGGAGGAGCTTCGAGCACCTCCCCCGAATCCTTTGTAGATCCAAGAACCAAGCCAGGGAAAGGTGATCAGACCAGTAAGCTTCCCTAGCAGTTCGTACACCTTCATGTACGAGTTGACTTAGCTCTGCTGCATCGTTATTCAGCGGAGCTGTAGCCAACTCGTACCGCCTCCCAACACTGCTCCATCATGTTAGTGAGGGAGGCCTGTCGCAGATTTTCCTGACACGAAATAATTCGGTTTATTTGAACTTGTTAGTGAGATTCTTATGAACATTATTATGCGTCATTTGTACCATTTGAGAAGCTATATGAGCCCTCTTGCCTTGCCTAAGCCGATCTGTTTTGGACAGAACATATGGGTGGCAGCAATCCTACGTAAATCCTCAGTACACACCGTACGGGGCGAACCCCATCGCACGGTTTGAACATCAAGCTTAAGCCGACTCCTTGATCGGACGGTCAGCAAACACCGAGCTGCAGAGTATCTTCCTTGGCGCACATCAGATTGCATGTGATCACGACGCGTGTGTCACCAGGCTGAACGCCATGAGCCGCCTACCCCCTAGGTAGTCAGCCATGGCACTCAGCTTGTGATGGGCTAACCCCATCATTAGGCCCATGCTGCCTATGATGGGGAAGCCCCGAGGTCCCGGGGGTACGGGACCCAACCTCGGGTTCATTTTGTGGCGGTACTTGCCCAAGCGGGGCTCCGGGTTGTGCCCAATAGAGCACAACCAAAGCTAACCAAGTTAAGCACAGGAGAAAGGAAATAAAAAGGATGGTTTGATGTGATAAGCAAGTACATTTGGAAGCAATGGCTAATAACATTAAACTCTCATTTTTGGGTTTCCATTATATTAGATTGCGTTTTTGGACGATTTCATTTATTTGATTTAAAAGCTTATAGAAGATGGGTTTATATGAGGAGTGACTATAAAGATAGAGACATCTCAAAACACTGTAACTTGCTGTCTCATGATCTCACTACCACACTACTACACTAGTATATAGAGTATGGACACAAAGTAATTAGGTATATCCGGATGCACAATAATTTATGTGCATCAGATTATAGTGACCTTTTTAGTTAATATAGTAACCCTTTTTATCAATATGGTGACCCTTATTTTTTATCACTATATTGATGTAAGTGAAATGGGTTACTATATTGATATAAAGGGTCACTATATTGATATAAAGAGTCACTATATGTTTGATGCACGATAAACTTATTGTGCATCTGATGCATACATATCTTCTGTAGTAGTATTGTTTTTTATAAAATCCGTACTTGGAATAAAATACTCTCCTAACAAAAGAATGTAACCAATTGGGTATTATTTGTGAGAAAAAAATATTTAATTGTACATTTTTTTTGTTTCTGATGAAAAACACAAGTAACTAACTAAGTATATATAAAAATCCGTACTTGAAATAAAATTACTCCCTCAAAGTAATCAAATTAACTAAATTATATGAATGCGGCTTTGCATTCCATACTAAACTAAATATACCCGCAGTCCATTGCAGTATAAATACTTTGAGTTTGAATCCTCTACATTTGAGCTCTATATATTTCAAACAAATCTAAATCTTTCAAATAAATAAAAATAATGACTAATATTGATCATAGTACATAATCTTAAAAATATTATTATAAAAAATTGCGTGCCCGTACCCTCACAACTCTTAACTCTACAACTTCTCAAACTCTGGAGCATGTTTAACTCAAATACTTGGTAGGGGTGTTTTATAGTAATCAATTCTATAATTTTAGAAGGGATTAGATAGGAGTTCATAAATGGGAATTGCAGTATTGGTAATATAATAAGGACAATGTTATATGTAATTCTTAGAGCTACATATATGTAATTCTTAATATTAAAGCAACAATTTAGGAAAAACAATTACAAAAACTACACACTAATTTAAGAATTAAAAGTTCATTTCAATTGTTTATTTGCATTTTAGTCTTCTTATATACATAGCCCTTATGTATATCATTTTCCAGATAATAATGCATGTAGGGTAAAACTATTGTTGTAAGGCGAGTTTTCATTAACATTAATGAAAAACTACCTAATATAAGGTAACTTTAATATAGTTTTTGTATAATTTTAACCATTTCATAATAACTTTAATCATTATTAATTAAAATTTAGTTACTACTCGAATAATTGGTTAAGTTACACTATTTAAGTTACCTTAGCTTTATATTAGGTCTCCGTCTTTTTCTTAATTAAAGTTACACAAAAAAATGGTTAAAGTTATACAAAAAATATATTAAGTTACATTTCCAAAAGTAATGATTTTATTACATTAATATATTGTAATTGTAAAATGAATTTCATACCTGTGATGTGATAACTTGACTGATTTAATGATAGTTACAATGTTACATAGTAAAGAGAAATAGAAAAAGGTAATATAGCATGACATAAAATGATAAAAGTAACTTGTAACATATTTATGGTACTCCTTAACTATTAGTAGTTTTAGTACGAAGGATAACTTTTTTTTACGGGAGTACGTTTTAATGTAACTTTATACTTTATCAATCCGTTTTTCAATAATTTTATGTAAGTCCATTTGTCGTAATGTAAAGAGGTCACATGATGGATTTGATTAAGGGGATTACTATTCGAAGTCCGTTTTTATTGGAATTAAAGTTCACATTTCGTGTGAACTTCTCGTATTACCCTTGCCCCCAATATATACCCACCACCACCAAGTCACCTTGCAACCACCCAGGCTACCACGCAACCACCATCTTGACCCCACCGCAACCACCCTAGCCACCACCATCTTGACCTCACCGCAACCACCCAAGCCACCACGCGCAACTACGCTAGAAAATCCAAAAAAAAATTTAATATGGGGGTGACGCCTTGGCTGGGCGCCCCAACCAAGGCTGCCACTGGTTTTAAAGTCCAAAACAAAAAAAAAATTAATATGGGGGTGGCGCCCCAACCAAGGCACCACCCCATATTAATTTGTTTTTTTTTTGGTTTTTCTAAAAAATAAAAAAAAACAAATTTTTGGGTGGTGGTTGTTGGTAGTAGGGTGGTGTTGCGTGGTGTTGCCGGTGGTAGGACGCCTTGGGTGGTTGTTGCCGGTTGGTGCTGGTGTTGGAAGGGTTGTGTTGGGTGGTTAGGGAGAGGGAGAATCAAAGGGCGTATTCAAAAGTTCACACGAAATGTGGACTTCGATTCCAATAAAAACGAATTTCGAATAGCAATCCAGTTTGATTAACTACTAGACAACTAGTAATGTATTAGTGTGAATATATGTGAATATGTGATCAGCTGAATCATCAACTAGTAATGTACTTTGTCATCGGCCACGTATAATAATAATTCGTGCATACAAAAAGGTACATGATAACAATGTGCTTCCTCCGGCCGGGTACTAATAAATAATAAGTTTATACAAAGTATGTATCATTTGCATTTTAATTTCCCAAAAATTAAATTTAATGTGTTAATAACTATAATAAGTCATAACAAACAACTTACAATAATAATACTCTCTCCGTAACAATATTCTTG
>SNQN01005437.1:21164-33470 GCA_008642245.1 Bassia scoparia | reverse complement strand
AAAGGCACGTGTCCAAACTTCCGACCAAACAAAACTAAAATGACAATTTTTTTTTTCTTAGAGGAATGACAAAGTGACACATCTAAGTAATGACTAATGAAGGTTGATGAGTTTGACTTGTTATCTGATCCTAAAAACTTTAAACCCATTTAATTAATCCACCGTCCAAACTTTTATTATGCAACTCCTTCATCCTTCATTTCTCTGTTGTCTGTACTATATCGCATAAACCCTCCCAACAAAACCCCAAAAAAATTCAATCGTTCACTTCTAGTGATTATCTTCAAGGTTCTTCACCAATCGAGGAAAMGAGGAGTCTACCAGTCATGGATTAAGGTTGAGGCTTTTGTGGGCAAGCAAGTGTCGACTCTGAGTTTCTGGATTGCATGTCACTCCGAAATTGCATCTTCTTTCATGATCCGACGTTTTAATAATAGGGGAAGGCCTTGTAAGAAAACGCCCGACACATTTGGAGAGCTTGAAATCATTGTCAACGAGCCCATTGTTAGAGCAGGTGAGTCTCCTTACCCAAAAAATCGAGCAGTAGCCCTCTGCAGCCATCCCAGTCGAAGTCGAAAGGGCTTATAACCGGGAGCGTCCTGAMCCTTCTKTATGGGGGATTCCTCGGAGGAGCTCTTCCCATGCCAATCAAAGGCTACCCACTCAGACTCAAAGAAGAGAGGACACCCCTTAGCACAGCCGGTCTAATCGACCCCCTCAYGTTCGCGATGCCAGGCACATCATCGATGCCAGACACAAATTATATATTAGTATGAACATTACTCGACCAAATTTTTGTAATTTATTGAAAAGCAGAAAAATAAATAAAAATCGAATACTAAAACTGGACAAATTAATCAAAACGTGAAAAATCCTAATTTTTGCAATTCAATAAATCTGAAAATTCCCAATTAAAATCAACATCACACACACTCGTAAACTTTGTAATTTATAGTAGATTATACTCAAAATTATTAGTATAAACAATTGGATTAAAAAAACTTCGAAGTTTAAACAAATTAAAAACATGCATTAACAATAGAAAAAAGAAGAAACCAAGAAGAAAGGAGGGTAGAGAGGACCGACGGCATGGGGCAGCTCCGGCGACCAACAGCGGCTGCAGGAGATGGCGGTGGTGGCGAGCACAACGCAGCAGCACGACAACACCTTCTTCTCTCTCTCTCTCTCGTTCTTCTTCTTCTTCTTTTTTTTTTGAAGTCATGTATGAATGAATAATGGGTTAGAAAAAGAAAATAAACCCTTTTAACTGATTTACGTATTTAGCTAGGTTAAATTGTAAATATTTTATTTATTTTGTTTTTGGGTAAAAAAGAAAAGATAAATTTTTATCATAAAATATAATTTAAACTGAAATAATAGAATTTAAATAAAATGTACTCCCTCCGTTCCTTGAAGTTRCTACCACTTCCCTCATTTGGACGTTCCATGAAGTTCCTACCAGTCCCACTTTATTCCATTTTAGGAAACCTTATATAATTTTTTTAATTGTGGTGACCCACCATGTGGAACCCGTCATGCCACTTGCAATAKACTCATGTACTTTTATTTGTTTCTCTCTCCAATCTAAAGTTACTTTTTAACCCCACTTGTTATATTATATTAGTTTCCATATTTTACACCTAAATAGTGTACGGTAGGAACTTCAAGGAACGGAGGGAGTATATCTTTTCTATCATAAAATAAATATTAAACGAAAATAATAGCCTTCAAATAAAATATATATCTTTTTATACGATAAATCATAATATATTTATAAAAAAATATATTTATTAATAATCGAAAATTACGGGGGATTACATTAACATTGTAAAAACAAATACATTGAAATTTAACAACCTAAAATAGGAAAAACCATTTCAAATGAAAGGTAAAAACCTAGAGGAAAAATCTAATCTAATAAAATTGATAATTACATTTATTTCATGGATTATCACGTCTTCCATGAACGTTCCAAATGTGTTCAATCAAATCATTTTTCAACCGATAATGAATCTGCCTATCACGAACCTCATTTCTCCTAGCTAGATATTGGTCCATGTCGAATGGACGTTCAACTCGATAAGTGAACGCTCTCTTATCTCTTGACAGGTGCGCTAGAACCAGCTTATGTTTGCTAGTGACCGTCCTACTTGGCGTGCGCTCGATCACGATTCAACAAATCTGTTGGATTGTGCATAGCTCGAGTATGTGCCTTTCATCTCACATCTATTGTGCATAATTATGCAAGCCATATTATGTTACTAAGTATTTCTCATACCAAGCAGCGATGGTTTTTTAATGATCGGCAAACCTAGGCTTGGAGGACTCTAAAGGACACTTGCAAACATCTTTTTGACTGCGACTTGACTTCGGCAAACAGATCGATGTTTGTACGGTTTGAGGGTTGTGATGATTCCTTGAATATGCAGCCATCTGGGTAAATGCATCGTGAGGTAGTCGACATCTTATAGTGGTGTCCGTTGAAAAATGTAGCTGGTGGGTGGCAGCAACATAGCGTCATCGAAAATCGGGGATTTCGATAGAGACATTTACGGGTCGTATGCACGACCCCTGGTATACCCCACAAAAAAGCATGCAAATCCTAGCTGTTATAGGAGGAAACGCTTCAAGGATAATAAGATGTTCGCTCCATTCTAACCTGTATTGAGCCTTTCATGAGTCGGACATTTTCCATTCATGTTGCAATGCTACTTTCAATCATTGTTCTGGAACCCACGTTTGAGTTACATGTAGAGCCGTTGTATTTTCAATAGTGGGCTTCTAGATCTGAGCACCAAATTCCTTATCACCCTTCGTAACTCTTTTTAAGCATGGTGGGGTTGTAGTTGAGGCAATCGATCGTAATGTAATGCATGAGTTTTTGAAGTGGTTTGGCATTGTCTTGTAGTATAAATGCCATGCTATAAAAATGACTAGACATTTGTTGTGTTGTCATTTGTCCAACATAGGACATTGCTGCAGAATATAAAGATCCATTCAAAGCTAAAGACCATCATAATTATCATGCTTCTGAGATAATGCAATACTGAATTAATTGTACAGGTTCACATGCTTGAGTGAATTGTTTGAATTACGTAGTGTACTGTCTTTTCATTGTACTCAATTTATGAATGTACATAATTTTTGTGACGCAATAATTCAATAAAGAGGTGAAGATTGCCTGAAATTCATGAGTAGCAGCAGGGTATTTGTCTTCTCAAAATAATTAAACTTTTACCATGATTCTATTTGTGAACCGTTGTGGTGTTTCTTGTCCACTAGGTGATCAATAATTGTTGTTACAAATTTTTGAATGAAATTAGTAACAGTAGAGAATTGGTTTTCATAATTTATGTCAGCTGAATTGACTAAATAAACGAATGATTAAGTTAGTTTCAGATGCAGTAAATAAGGAAAACTTTCAATGAAAGGTAAAAACTATGGAAAAATGTAATCTAAGCTTCACATACTAATTACGATGCCTAATCGTCCCTACATATTTCACTAAGCAATTAATCTTCACTTTTCATGTTTGCAGACAAGGGTGTAGGCTGCTTAAGTAGAATTTGCAGCGTAGTGTGTTTCATTTTTTGCTTTCTAACTCATCTTTTCTCGCTAATTCATTTGTTGCCCTTGGTATGATCTGACAACACTTTGAAGCCTCCACTCATGATTGGCTTCCATCATCAGAGGTGGAAGATAAACCTTTGCCTTTGTGTTGTTGAGCTGCTTCGCTTTGCTTCTTCACCCGTCAGGCTAACACTCTTGTTCGGCGAGTCATCGTATCTACATCATCTCCATTCGTATCTCTTTCCACTACTGTTGCTCTCTTTGCGCTTCCTTCGCGCGAGCGGTGTATCTACCCACCTTCAAGTTGGTAATCGTTTTTACCTTAATCTCATTTGTTCCCAGTGCTTGCACAATTTCTCCCACGCATGGTTGATAGCAAACTTGCTTGCGCTTCCTGATCGTGAAAGTGGTGCTTAGCAGCTTCATTACGTTTTGGATTGGCTCCCCTGCGTGACTCTTTTGCTTCTTCGTAAGAATCGACCCACTTCATACATTCTTTTGACATTCTGTCTCCAATGGTGTCTGTATCTATTCCAGAGATTTCTCTTTGGGAGCGTGTAGGTGCTAGTGCAGTGCAGCCTCGTAGGGGGGGGGGCGAGGCACACGCTGTTTCCACAATGCAGACTTCAGGTTTGGTGCTCATACTATTGGGTCTGTAAGTGCAAATATACCAAGCATTAAGCCTCTCTTGCACGGGAGACAAGCCTTCTTGATGCTTCAGCAGATGCACCACTGCTCTAGATGTCTTGCGCAGACAGCCGGTGTAAGATAAGTCCTCAGCAACGACTCTTGCATCATATTCCTCTTTATCTTGCCTAGGAACCCAATTTATTACTGTCCTTGTTTTGGAGCTTTGGAGCATCATATGTTTGAGTGTTGGATCTTGATAATAAGAAAAATTAGGAGTTCGAGGAAATTTGAGTGCTCGGAGTTTGTTCAACGTCGAGATTTAACGACGATGAAAGGGGGTTTCGATAGCAAACATTTGGGTGTATGATTGATATTCTTCCCATGAATTGAATGTAGGTGGTTTTGGGAATTTCATGGTTGTAAGATGTTGCTTTCATTTTTTTTGCTATTTTTAGAAAATATAATTGAGTTTTGGAAGCTTTAGAAGGTTTAGAATGAACTTTTGAAAGAATTTTAAGTGTGGATTGAATTTTTTTGTGGTAATGTAAAGGCTGAGAGCATTGGAATAGTATATAAATTCTTTTTGTGAATTTTTTTATTTTAAAAACATTTTAACATATTTTTATAATGGAATAAATAAAAAATTATTGTTAAGAGGGAGAAAGGTAAATACGTATCAAAATATAGCAATATGGGTGTCTTTTTGTAAATTTGAAAAGTTAGGAATTTTGGTAAGTTTTTATTTTTTTTGTAACTTTTTTTATAAGTCCGAATTCTAGCGACCATACGATTGAATTACATTGGGGCAAAGGGTCTGTACAGGATGTGGCGTCGCAAGGGGATTGGTCCTCTTAGCCTGCAATGTCAGCGTGGCATCTTTTTTTTTTTTTGCCCGTTTTAGCGTCACCGACGTGTGTGTGCTCCTCCTTGGTGGCTGGACGACGTCGTTTTGTCCATAAACAACGGCAAAAAAAATTAATTCCCAACGCACAGCTGGCGGTGGGACCAGATGAGAGCGCCTCAATCTGTCGTTCAAGACGAGCAGGAGAGAGTTTTCCTTGGATTTTTTGCATCACCCCATTAAAAAGACATGATTTATATTATCTTTAGAGACATGACAATTAAAATCACATTGTGCATGCTTCTTGGGGTGGACGGATTAGCAATTTAATATGGTGGAATACTCATATAATTGTTTTTTCTTTTTAGTCGTTTTGTTATTATTGTTAACTCGATTTTTTTATCATTGTATAATATAATTATTTTTGCTTCTCGCATCAATCAAACTCAAATAACAGTGAACCCGTGCCATTGCATGGGGCCAAATATAGTGCTTTTCTTATTACTTTCGTGTTAATTGTTATCTTTTTGCTTGTTAATTGATGTCGCGATTTTATATCCCTGTTTTTAGAGTCATTTTTTTTATCTAACTTTGGTTGTTTTGGAGTCTTTCTGCATTTGATTGGTCTGTACTCAATTTCTCTTAATTGCTAAGTGCTTTTAGGTGCACTTATTATACTCTTTTTCATTCTCATTAACCTGTTTTGAGAATAAATGTATATTTTAGCCCCTTTGTGTCTCTGCACTCACATTTGATTATTTGATGCCTTAGTGAGTCTTAAATTGATAGCTTTTTATGTGATTGTTGATTTTTTACGCACCTATTTTAAAACCGTTTGGTTAAGTGATTTGTAGGGTCATTGATCATTATGGAGGGAGCATTGGTGCAAGGATCAAAGTAGGAAGCATTTGGGAGCTCGAAGTTGCTTAACAGATAAAGAGGAAGCAGGAGAGCCACAGCAGCTTGGAACGACGATCCAAAATGGTGGAGGACTACAGACTTGGGGGATTTTCAGAGTTAGGGGGAGATTTGATCCCTCCTGGAGCGACACTCTCACACCGGAGCGTCTGAAGGATCTGGAATTTTTCCCGAGGACTTAGAGCGATAGCTCCAAATTTTAAGAGCTGAGCGTCCCACGTTGGAGCGTCAAGCGAAGGTTTTTCGGACTTCTTTGAGAACTTTAGGTGGGAATACTCTCCCTTACTTTGAACGGTCTGGAGCGAACCGCTCGACCTATGGTTGCGAGATTTTTTTTCTTCTTTTTAAGACCTATTTAGCTTCTTGTATATATCAGTGCATCTTATTGCTATTATGCACACCTACGTGTTCACTTACTCTTTGGTTTTAACTTAGAATCTAGTTTTTGAGAGAGAAAAGTTATTTTATTAGTGAGATTTGTATCACCAATTGTGGCCCTTTATATTCCAACTTATTAGGGTTTTTTGGACGGGCTTCATTTGAGTTTGTACTTACTGCTTTAGTTTATGCCTATTAAAATACTTTCTATTCCTATTTGTGTAAGGTTTTCACATTGCAAGTAGGCACTATTCATCATCTAGTCCTTTTTTCTTGACAGCTTGTAACTTGGAATTCTTGGCACTCATTTGATGGTTCAACCTAGTAAGCTTTCTCTACTTTGTAACTTCTTTATTTGCAATTTGGTTGAAGTATTTCTAGCACTTGCTTTTTTAGGGGTTTTATAATAATGTTGTTAACTTTTACTTAAACTCAAGACATGTCGTTTAACATGTTGGTTTGTTCTTGTTAATTATGTTTTAACATATATGAATAGTCTATACTATGGGGGGGGGGCGGGGGGGGCGGTTTTTAGTGCTTGGTACTTACTTAAGGTTGCTTAGAATTTCATGGTTGCTTGGATTAGGGAGGTGCAATTTCTATATTATATCTATAAAGTGTTTTTATTAGGGATTGAATGAAGGAACAAGAAAGTGATAATTTTGAGCGAACTCCTCATAATCAGTTTCGGTGAAGGAACCACGGAATAGGAATCGGAGCGTAGGGATGTGACTAATTTCGTGATTATGTGCTTTAAACGAGCTTAAGACTAAGCCCATGACATAGTCTTAGATTAAGTGGTTTTCTCTTGATAGCTTGAGAGAAGTGGTTTTATACCTTAGAGAGTCTCCTATTGTCGGTTATTTGTGTTCATGGAACTAGCTTGTGTCGGGTTTTTACATGATGTGTGTTGTGTGGTTAACCTAAACTTTAGTGTGTGATCCTTTGTTTTAGGAGTCTCTAATATGGTTAATTGTGGGCGTTGTGACACACTGTCTACACTAAGTGCTTGTTTTTGAGTAAGTGAATAGTGGCTGGTCCGCTAATTCCTTTGGTTTGACCTTTGATGCCTGGCTAGTTTAGATAGTGAGACCGAGTTATAATTATCTTTGTAATTCATAACATCGGTTATCATTATATTTAATTGCAGTAATTTTGTGTTTGTTTATTACTTGTATTCTAGCTTAAATAGAATTCTAATTATGACTTTGTTGGATTATTGTTTTTAACACTTGTAAATATGCTTCAAAACTGATTAGTGAGTAGATATTTTTTAGGGTTATGCGATGAATTCTTAAATCAATTTGGGGATTTTGACTTGCTAAATTGTGTATAGGGGAGAGTAGTTTTAAGTGTTGTGGTTTAGATAGGGTATAGCTTTGTACAAGTTATTTCTATATTGTGACTAACTAGGCTTTGTCTATGAGTTTAGTGAGTTGTTTTTTCATGCCTAAAACTATGACTTTGATGGTGGCTCGAGAGAGGACTGAGAGTTAAGATAAAGGTTTTCTATGGTGGCTTTAATTGGAGTGGTGATTTGGTGAGGCTTAAGGTACTAGTACTAGTGATGAACCGAGTAGATCTAGACCGGATCTACTGGATCGAATTGTTTTTGAGAGAAGGATTCATAACGCGTGGATATTTTTCTAGAATCTAATATTCATATTCGGCGCGTCTTAGGATGAACATCTAAAATGATCTAAACGGATCTATGATAATTTCAAATTGCCTCTTTGAGTTCAAAAGACATTTAATAAATCCAAGACCTTCATACTGTGTTTTTTTGGGTCAATCTTAAAAATTAAAAAGCAACTACAAGTCACAGTTTAACAATTTACAATTTTTAAGATAGGAAATTTTGTCAACAACTAACTTTTTGTCCATTTTTGCTCAACAATACACTTTTAAAAAAAAAAACACTACCATTTTTATAACTGTTTGTGGAACAATACCAAGCGACATTTCGGCGAAAAAAACCCCACTCGTATGGGACCACAAGAAGCTGTTTTCAGTCGATAAATTCCTTTGAGAACATAAAATGACGCGTTGTGGCCCTCTATTTACTTTGTTCTTTTCTCTTTCTTTTTGTTCTTGTTCTATTCTTCTTCCTTCATTTTCTGATTCCCTTTCTCTGCTATTTTCTACAAAATGGAAGAACAGACACCATCTACATCTTTTTGATTCTTCTCTTCTGAATTCAATATGATACGTAACCCATTATCACTTATTATCCTTTCCGTCATCTCTTTCTCATCTCAACAGCTCAAACCGACACATTCAAGCTCAATTTCACACTCAAATGCTCACATACTGCATGAAATTCACTCTCAACTCGCTAATTACTCCATTTTTCCTCTCTTTCTTACAAAACGATTTTTTCGAATTTAAAACAGACAATTCTGGGTTTATTTTCGGGAAATTTTTGAGGGTTTTAGTGGGTAATTTGGTTTCGAATTTTACTGGGTATTTTTGCTTCAAGATTTGGGAATTTTGGGTTATTTTCCTGGATAAATTGAGTAAGAAGTTCTGGAAGGTTTTAGGGAGAATTTTGCTGTTCGAAATTTATGAGTTTTTGGGTGAGTTGAGGTGCGTTTTTGAGGCATTTTGCTCCAATTTTTTGGTTATTGAAGCTCGAATCTGGCAGGTTTGAGGCTCGAGCTTGGTGTTCGTAGTTGTTGTTTGTTTGGATTCGTATATTTGTTGCTGCGTTGTTATGCGTGTTGTTGTTGAGAAGGCTAGTTTTGGGGGATTTGGTTGGGCACAAGAAATGGACAAATGGCAATGTAATTTCAGTTTTTGGCACCAAATTTAGTTTTACTTTTCGTAATTTTTAAGGGTTTTGATCAATTTTTTGGATTTGATTTTTGGGGTTTTGTTCACCTTGATTTTTGATTTTTGGTTTTGGTTTTAAATTTACAAAAGAAATTAAAATGGACAGGATGGAAAATGAGCAGGAAGAGTTAAATGGAAGGAGAAAGGAAAGAAGAAGGAGGAAGAAACGGAAAAAGAAAGAAAAGAAAAAAATAGAAAAAAGCAGTAAAGTGAGGGCAAACGATACATTTATATTTAGGGGAGGGATTAGACAGACACAACTTTCTTGTGGGCCACACGAGGTTTGGTGGTTTTTTTTTGCGCTGGAAATCTGCTTGGAGTCGTGGTTCGCAAACAAATTATGAAAAACGTGGTAGTTGTTTTGTTTTAAAAAAAAATTGGGTGTTGTTGGGAAGTTGGAAAAGTGAGTAGTTGTTGACAATTTTTCCTTAAAAATATAAACAAAGTAAACACTAAATTCACAAAGAATATGAATCAGTTCACAAGAAACATAAAAATAACTAATGAGACTTTTTTTTTTGGATGTTTTTGATTGGTCTTGTTATCTTTTGATAAGTCAGTAAATATGTGGTTCGTGTTGTATCTTTTTTTCGTATATGTGGTATATTAAAATATATATAACTCCTCGTATAAAAAACGAAAACTTTGCACATTTTTTGGCAATCTAAATAAACGCAACTTTCATTTATTTCCATTTTAGAAACAATTAGTGTGAAAGACAATTTAATCTTACTTAAAATCTTTAAAATAATTAAAATAATTATATTGCCTAATGCTAACTTAAGCAAATCTAAGTTTTGACATTATCACGGAATCTTCACCTCCTACATCCACATCTTCCAACTTCTGCCAGCAATTCCGCAAAATCCGCACCGATTTTGCCACCAAAACCCACCAAAATCGCACCATTCGCATACCTAGAGCCTCCCCCCATCATGCCACTTGCCTTCGTACCAGATCCCACACCTCGCTACTTCGCCATTTGACACTAATAAAACTTCGATTGTGGTATGTTCGATTGGTGGTCTTTATCACGGTGGATGGTTTTGATTGGTGGTTCGATTTGGTTGTTTGATGTTGTTCGATTTGTTGTTCGATTTGTGGTTTTGTTTAATTGGCTTGGTTCGATTGTTGTTCAATCGATAGTGTCGTCGTGGGTTTCTTGTGGGTGTTGTGGTGGTTTCTTCATTGGGTTGGAAGGTGGGGTGGGTGGTTGAAAATAGGGTGTGTTGGAAGTGTTGGTTCGACTGTTGAGCCAAGGTGCGTACGCTAGGGTTTTTGTTGGTGCATGAAGGATGGTGGAGGTGTGATTAGGAAACGACGATGGGGGTCGTGGGTGGTGTAGTCCATGGTGGTAGTGGAGCGTTGGAGTGGTTGTGCTTGTGGTTACAAGGGTGGTAAGCCCTTTCTGTTTCTTTCTCCTAATACAGGTTAATAAGTCATGTGTATCCTAAACACGAATTTAACACTTTTATCTAGGGTCGTGCCTCCTCAAAAGTTGCGTTTTGATTTATGATACGGAGGAGTATATATATTTAGTATCCTTCATACTATTTTATAGAAAAAACTATTCATTTATGAATAGTGTGAGGCTGAATGTGGCCCATGAGATCAGACAATCACAAGCAAACAGCATGAAATATTACTGTAGAAAATTGACTAGCTCACTCAGATTTTACGGTTTAGATTGATAATCAACGAAAATTATATGGTATCAACGTTCATTCTACAGATCCATTCCTACTCAATTCTCATTCAACAACCATTCATTCTTCAATTCCTCATGGTTCTAACTATCAACCTGCCACCACTTCTCCTGTGCACTTGTTGCGACGCTTCCCTGCACGACATTGCTGCAGACTCTCCTCATTGGCGCTATTCACGCCCCCTTTTTCTCTTCTTTGTTCGATTTAGGTGAGTTTGGGGGTGAATTAGGGTCTGTGTAATTGGGAGCTGGGGGGTTTAATTAGACATGGTCTTTTGTTAATTGAGGTTAGCTTCTCTCGTGTTGATGTTCAAACTATTTCGAGCATGCGTTCTGGATTTTAGAATGTTTTTTCGATATGGTTATATGTGTTAGGGGTTTTCTTTTGCATTTAGTTATCTTGATTTTGCTTAAATTTATTTTTTTTTTGGTTATTTTCTTCTGCAGATGGATTGATTTATGATGTTTGATTGGTACAATCAGCGTGTTCTCAAGCTATGGTTTAGGGTTTTGTTCTGTTACAGGTTAGTATAGTAACTCTCAAAAAAATAGGTAGTTCTATTTTGCTTGCTTTAATTTTGAAGTGTGGAATGAAAGTGGATTGAAGCGAGCCTTTAAGATCGCTATGATCTAGTATGAAGCAATTGGAATTAATTTTGCTCAAATCTGGATGATATAACCTGACTGCATAGTTCCGGGAACATATGACTCAAATCACCAACTGTTTGTTGTGTCAGGTTTTTAAGGTGGGGTTTTTTTTAGAGCTCACCAAAGTAAGATTAACTATTTAGAATTGGAGATTGCTTATTTTTGCTAAATTAGCTAAGTTAATTAAAAAAAAAAGGGCGTAGAAGTTGTCTGGGTAGAAGTTTGTAGGGGTTCGCAAACTGGGCTTAGTAATTTATCAGATACAAAATTCAGATGCCTTCACAGACATATTATTTTCCACTATTTTGCTTATCTTGTTTGATTGTACATGTTTGTCTTATAAGCAGGATTTGAATTAATATGGTCGTTTTAATTTACTTATAAAGAGTATAAGAAAATTGTTTCTCTCTTGTGCCAAAAGTGTAAGAGGGATCAATTATGAAATTGATCAACCGCTATCCAATTTTATATGTTATATTATTAATGACGTTATGTGTTCTGGAGTTTTTTGTAGAATGATTATGTTAAAAGAATTTTGTTCTTTTTTCTCAGTTAAGTTTGTTGAAAGGAATTTTAACCTAATTCTTGAGGTGAATTTGTCGCAAGTGTGCTAAAATGTCTTCATGTTTTGTTGGAACTATTGATCACTTCGTACTATGGGTCCTAATGTAGGTCATGTGTTTCTTATTTATTTTCTTATTTTTGGTATTTGATTTGTAGTTGTATTTTTTTATGTGTGATGATTGTGATCTATCAAAAGAATGCAGATTATTTATAAGGTTTT
>SNQN01005437.1:0-21139 GCA_008642245.1 Bassia scoparia | reverse complement strand
ATCATATTGTGCATAATTATGCAAGCCATCATTATGTTACTAAGTATTTCTTCATCCCAAGCAAGCGATGGTTTTTTAATGATCGCAAACCTAGCTTGGAGGACTCTAAAGGCACGTTCCACATCTTTTCTGACTGCGACTTGACATTCGGCAAACAATCGATGTTTGTCGGTTTGAGGTTGTGTGATTCCTTGAATAAATGCAGCCCAATCTGGGTAAATGCCATCGGTGAGGTAGTAGCACATCTTATAGRGGTGTCCGTTGACAAAAAATTCAGCTGGTGGTGCGCAGCCACACATAGCGTCATCGAAAATCGGGCTTCGATAGAGAACATTTAAGTCGTTGCACGACCCCGGTATACCAAAAAAGCATGCCAAATCCATAGATGTTAGGAGGAAACCGCTTCAAGGATAATAGATYTCGTCCCACTTCTACCCTGATATTGAGCTTTCCATGCAGCCGGACAATTCTTCCATTCCCAATGCTTGCAATCGATACTGTCAATCATTCCTGGAAACCCACGTTTAGAGTTAACATGTAGAAGACGTTGTAAGTTTTCAATAGTGGGCCTTCTAAGATACTGAGCACCAAAATTCCTTATCACCCCTTCCGTAAATCTTTTTAAGCATTGGTTTGTAGTTGAGGCACCGATACGTAAGTACATGCATAATTTTGAAGTGAGTTTGCATTGTCTTGTAGTAAATGCATGCATAAAAATGACTAGACATTCTATTGTGTTGTCATWGTCAAATAGGACATGCATGCAAAATATAAAGACCATTCAAAGCTAAAAGACCATCCATAATTCTCATGCTAATCTGAGATAATGCAATACTGAATTATTGTACAGGTTCACATGCTTGAGTGAATTGTTTGAATTACGTAGTGTACTGTCTTTTCATCTGTACTCAATTTATGAATGACATAATTTTTTTGACCAATAATTCAATAAAGACGGTGACAATTGCRTGAAAATTCCATGAGTAYCAGCAGAGGTATTGTCTTCTTCAAAATAATTAAACTTTACCATGCATGCTATTCTGAACCGTTGGTGGTGTTGTCTTGTCCAACTCAAGGTGATCAATAATTGTTGTACAAATTTTGAATGAAATTATTAAACGTAGAGAATTGGATTCATTAAAATTATTCACTGAATTGACAAATTAAAACAATGATTAAGTTATTAAAACTACAGATGCAGCCTAAAATAGGAAAAACCCTTTCAAATGAAAGGTAAAAACCTATAGGAAAAATGTAATCTTAAGCTTAACATACTAATTACGATGCACCTAATCGTCCCCACATATTTCACTAAGCAACTTATCCTTCAACTTTTCCTCTTTTGCAGACAAGGGTGTAGGCTTGCTTAATAGAATTTGCAGCGTAGTGTGTTTCATTTTTTGCTTCTCTAACTCCATCTTTTCTCGCCTCAAATTCATTTCGTTGCCTTTAATATTGACAAACATTTGAAGCCTCTCACTCAGTGAATTGCTTCCATCATCAGAAGTGGAAGATACACCTTTGCCTTTGTGTTGTTGAGCTGCCTTCGCCTTTGCCTTCTTCACACCGTCAGGCCTAACACTCTTGTTCGAGACGACGTCATCGATATCTACATCATCTCCATCTCGCTATCTCTTTCCACTACTGTTGCTCTCTTTTGCCGGCTTCCTTCGCCGAGCGGTGTTAATCTGACCCCCTCAAGTTGGTAATCGTTTTTACCTTCATCTCCATTTGTTCCCGTGCTTGCACAATTTCTCCCACGCATGTTGATAGGCAAACTTCTTGCCTTCCTGATCGTGGAAAAGTGGTCTTAGCAGCTTCAATTACTTTTTGGATTGCTCCCACTTCTGCGTGACTCCTTTGCTTTCTTCGTAACAATCGACCCACTTCACACATCTTTGCACATTCTTCTCCAATGGTGTCTGTATCTATTCAGATTTCTCTTTGGGAGCTCGTAGGGGCCTAGATGCACGTGCAGCCTCGTACGAGGCAAACACCTTTTCCCACAACTGCCAAGACTTCAGGTTGGTGCTCATTACTTGGTCTGTACAGTGGCAACATATAACAAGCAATTAAGCCTCCTCTTCATCGGGAGACCAAGCCTTCTTGATGCCTTAGCAGATGCACCACTGCTCTAGATGTCTTGCGCAGAACGAGCCTGGTGTAAGGATAAGCTCCTCAGCAAACGACCTCTTCATCATCTTCCTCTTTATCTTCCTCAGGAACCCAATCTCTATTACTGCTTCCTTGTTTGGATTGGAGCATCATATTGTTGAGGTTGGGATCTTGATAATAAGAAAAATTATGAGTCGAGAAATTTTGAGTCTCGGAGTTGTTCACCGAGATTATAACGACGAATGAAGGGGGGTTCTGATAGCAACATTTGGGTGTATGATTGTATATTCTTCCCATGAATTGAATGTGGTGGATTTTGGGAATTTCCTGGTTGTAAGGATAGTTGCTCATTTTTTTGCTAATTTTTAGAGAAATTATATTGAGTTTTGGAAGCTTTAAGAAGTTTTAGAACTTGAACTTTTGAAAGAATTTTCAAGTGTGGAGTTGATTTTTTTTGTGTAAAGTAAAGGCTGAGGAGCATTGAATATATATAAATTTTTTTGGAATTTTTTTATTTTAAAACAATTTAACATATTTTTAATAATTAAATAAATAAAAAATTATTGTTAAGAGGGAGAAATGTAAATACGTATCAAAATATAGCAATATGGGTGTCTTTTTGTTAAATCTTGAAAAGTTAGGAATTTTGGTAATTTTTATTTTTTTTGTAACTTTTTTATAAGTCCGAAATTAGCGAAATACGAATTGAATTAAATTGGGGAAAGGGTCTGTACAGAATGTGGCGCAAGGGGATGGTCCCGTAGCCTGCAATGTCAGCGTGCATCTTTTTTTTTTTGCCAGTTTTAGCGTCAACACGACGTGTTTGCTCCTCCTTGTGGTGGACGACGCGTCCGTTTTGTCCATAAAACACGGCAAAAAAAATTAATTCCCACGCACAGCTGGCGTGGACCTAGATGAGAGCGTCTCAATCTCGTCGTTCCAAGACGAGCAAGGAGACGAGTCTTTCCTTGATTTTTTGCATCACCCCATTACAACACAAATGATTTATATTATCTCTTAAGAGCATGACAATTACAACAACCATTGTGCATGCTCTTAGGGGTGGACGGATCTAGCAATTTCAATATGGTGGAATACATATAAACTTGTTTTTTCATTTTTAGTCGTTTTGTATTTATTGTTAACTCGATTTATTTATCATGTATAACTATAATTATTTTTCTTCATCATCAAATCAAACTCAAATACAAAGTGAACCCGTGCCTTGCATGGGCCAAATACTAGTGCTTCTTTATTACTTTCTTTTATTGTTAWCTTTTTTGCTTGTTAATTGATGTAGCGATTTTCTATCCTGTTTTTAGAGTCATTTTCTTATCTACTTTGGTTGTTTTGAGTCTTTCTCACTTTGATTTGAGTCTGTGACCTCAATTTCTACTTCTAATTGCTAAGTGGCTTTTAGGGCCACTTATTATACTCTTTRCATTCTCAATTAAACCTTGTTTTGAGAATAAATGTATATTTTAGCCCCCATTTGTGCTCTCTTGCATCACATTTGATTATTTGAGCCTTAGTGAGTAAAATGATGCATTTTTTATGTGATTTTGATGTTTTAGCACCTATTTTAACGTTTGGTTAAGTGATTTGTAGGTCATTGACTCATATGGAGGAGCATTGGTGCCAAGGATCAAAGCTAGGAAGCATTTGGGAGCTCGAAGTTGCTTAAACAAGATAAAGAAGGAAGCAGGAGCGACCACGCAGCACTCTGGAACGACCGCTCCAAAATGGTGGAGCGACCTACAGACCTTGGGGGATTTTCCAAAGAGTTAGGGGAGATTGATCCCCTCCCTTGGAGCGACCACTCCTCACACACGGAGCGATCTGAAGGACTRTAGAGCATTTTCCAGAGACTTAGAAGCGATAGCTCCAAATTTTAWGAGCGACCGCTCCCCACGTTGGAGCGACAAGCGAAGGGTTTTGGACTTCTTTGAGGAACTTTTAGGTGGGAATGACTCCTCCCCTTCTTTGGAACGGTCTGGAGCGACCGCTRCACCTACTGGTTGCGAGATTTTTCTTCTTCTTTTTAGACCTATTTAGCTTCTTGTATATATACTCATTGCCCATTTATTGCTATTATCCACCCCCTACTGTTCACTACTCTTTGTTTTAACTTAGAACTCTAGTTTTTAGAGAGAGAAAGTTCATTTATTAGTGAGATTTGTAATCAACAATTGTGGCCCTTATATTCCCAACTTATTATGGGTCTTTTGGACCACTCACRTTTCAGTTTGTACTTACTCACTTTTAGTTCTATGCCTATTAAATACTTTCTATCTCCTAGTTTTGTAGTAAGGTTTTCACATTGCAAGTAGCACTATTCATCATCTTAGTCCTTTTTTCTTTGAAGCTTGTAAACTTGGAATTCTTGGCACACATTTGATATTCAAACACTAGTAAACTTTCTCTAACTCTTGTACTTCTTTATTTGCAATTTGGTTAAGTATTTCTAGCACTTGCTTTTTTAGGGTTTTATAATAATTTGTTAACTTTACTTGAAACTCAAGATCCATGTGTTTAACATGTTGTTTGTTCTTGTTATTATGTTTTAAACATATATGAATAGTCTAATACTAGGGTTAGGTGACTTGGGTCACTTACTTAAGGTTTATGCTTAGAATTTTCATGGCTTGCTTGGTTAGGAGGTGCAATTTCTAATTACTATCTTAACTACCARAGTGTTTTTATTAGGGACTTGAAATGAAGGAACAAGAGTTGAAATTTTGAGCGAACTCCTCATAATCATTTCGGTGAAGGAACCACGAGAATAGGAATCGGAGCGTAGGGATGTGACTAACTTTCGTGATTATGTGCTTAAACCGAGCTTAAGACTAAGCCATGACCAAWAAGTCTTAGATTACAAGTGGTTTTCTCCTTGATAGCTTGAGAGAGTGGTTTAAATACCTTAGAGAGTCTCCRATTGTCGGTTAATTTGTGTTCATGGACCACTAGCTTGTGTTCGGTTTTTACATGTGTGTGTTGTGTGGTTAAACCCTAACTTTAGTGTCGTGATCCCTTGTTTAATCTCTTAATTGGTTAATTGTGCTTGTGACACCACTCATAACACCTAAAGTGCTTAGCTTTTAGAGTAAAGTGATAGTCGYTGGTCACGTAATTCCTTTGGGTTTGACCCTTGATTGCCCTTGCTAGTTAGATAGTGAGACCGAGTTAAGTAATTATCTTTGATAATCATAACAATCGGTTATCATTAATATAATCTTAAATTGCAAGTAATTTTGTGTTTGTTTATTACTTGTAATTCCTAGCTTAAATAAAATTCTAATTCATGACTTGTGTTGGATTATTGCTTTTAACTTGTAAATATGCTTTCAAAACCATGATTAGTGAGTAGATATCTTTTTTAGGGTTTATGCGATGAAATTCTTAAATCAATTTGGGGATTTTGACTTGCTAAKTTAGTGTATTAAGGGGAGAGTAGTTTTAAGTGTTYTGGAGKTAGGGTATAGCTTGTACAAAGTTATTTCCCTTATATTGGTGACTAACTAGGCTTTGTCTATGAGTATTAGTGAGTTGTTTTTTCATGCCTTAAAACTATGACTTTGATGGTGCTCGAGAGAGGACCTGAGAGTTAAGATCAAAGGTTTCTCTTATGGTGGTTTAATTGGAGGGTGATTTGGTGAGGCCTTAAGGGCTACTAGTCACTAGTGATGGCAACGAGTAGGATCTAGACCGGATCCTACTGGATCCYGATTCGTTTTRGAGAGAAGGATTCATAACCGTCGGATATTTTTCTTAGAATCTATATTCATATTCGGCGGATCTTACGGATACAGATCTAAAATGAATCCTAAACGGATCCTATGATAAATTTCAAAATTGCACCTATTTGAAGTTYCCAAAACAACATTTAATAAATCCAAACCTTCCATACATTGTTTTTTTGGGTCAATACTTAAAAAATTAACAAAGCACACACTACAAGTCCACAAAGTTTAACAATTACAATTAAAGATAGGAAAATTTGTCAACAACTACCAACTTTTTGTCCAACTTTGCCAACAACTACCCACTTTTTTTAAAAAAAAAAAAACAACTACCCACTTTTTTATAACTTGTTTGTGAACCACAATCCCAAGGACATTTCCGGCGAAAAAAACCACCAAACCTCGTATGGGCCCCACAAGAAAGCTGTTTTCAGTCGAAAATCCCCCCTGAGAACATAAAATGACCGTTGTGCCCCTCTATTTACTTTGTTCTTTCTTTCTTCTTTGTTCTTTCTTATTTCTTCCTTCCTTCAATTCTTCTGATTCCTTTCTCTGCTATTTTACTACCAAAAATGGAAGAACAACACTCATCCTCACATCTTTTGATTCCTTCTCTTCTGATTCAATATGATAAAGTAACCCCATTTACTCAACTTATTATCCCATTTCCCTCATCTCTTCTTCTCATCTCAACACTCATCTCACACATTCAAGCTCAAATTTCACACTCAAATCTCACAATCACTCATGAAATTCACTCTCAACTCGCTAATTACTCAACTTTCTTCCTCTCTTTCTTACAAAAAACAGATTTTTCGAATTTAAAAACACAATTTCCTGGGTTTATTTCGAAATTTTTGAGGTTTTAGTGGGTAATTTGGTTCGAATTTACTGGGTATTTTTGCTTCAAATTTTGGGAATTCTTGGGTTAATTTTCTGGATAAATTGGTAAGAAGTTCTGGAGGTTTTAGGGAGAATGTTGCTTCGAATTTGGAGTTTTTGGGGCAGTTGAGGTGCGTTTTTGGAGCATTTTGCTCCAATTTTTTGGTTACTTGAAGCTCCGAATCTGGCAGTTTGAAGGCTCGAGCTTGGTGTTGTATTGTGTTGTTCTGTGCTCGATGTTGCTCGTGTTGGGTTGTTGTTAGAAGGCTAGTTTTGGGGGATTTTGGCACAAAAATGGCACAAAATGGCAATGTAATTTCAGTTTTTGGCACCCAAAATTTCAGTTTTAAATTTTCGTAATTTTAGGTTTTGATTCAATTTATTTTGATTTGATTTTTGGGGGTTTTTGTTCACTTGATTTTGATTTTGTTTTGGGTTTTAAATTTAACAAAAGAAATTAAAATGGACAAAGGATGGAAAATGGAGCAAGGAAGAGAAATTAAAATGGAAGAGAAAAGGAAAGAACGAAGGAGGAAGAAGAAGGAAAAAGAAAGAAAAGAAAAAAATAGAAAAAAGAGTAAAGTGAGGGCACAACGATCATTTCATATCTTAGGGGAGGAATTAGACCAGAAAACAACTTTCTTGTGGGGCCCACACGAGGTTTGGTGGTTTTTTTCGCTGGAAATCTGCTTGGAGTCGTGGTTCGCAAACAAATTATAAAAAAGTGGGTAGTTGTTTTTTTAAAAAAAAATTGGGTGGTTYTTGGCAAAGTTGGACAAAAAGTGAGTAGTTGTTGACAAATTTTCCTTAAAAATATAACAAAGTACACACTACAAGTCCACAAAGAATCTGAAATCAAGTTCACAAGATACATAAAACATAACTAATGAGACTTTTTTTGGAATGTTTTTGACTTGGTCTTTTATCTTTTGATAATGTCAGTAAATATGTGGTTCGATGTTGTACTATTTTTTCGTAATATGTGGTATATTAAAAACAAATATATATACTTCCTCCGTATAAAAAAAACGCAACTTTTGCCATTTTTGGCAATCTCAAAATAAACGCAACTTTCATTTTATTTCCATTTTTAGCAAACAATTTAGTGTGAAAAGACCAATTTATCCTTACTTAAAATCTTTAAACATAATTAAAATAAATTATATGCCTAATCTAATTAAACCAAATCTAACTTTTGACATTATACACAACCATCTTCAACCTCCTACCATCCACCATCTCCAACCTTCTGCCACCAATCCCGCCACCAATCGCCACCACTTTGCACACCCAAAAACCCCACCCCAACACATCGCCACCACTTCGCATACCTAGAAGCCCCCACCCCAACACCTCGCCACTTGCCTTCGCATACCCAGAAACCCCCACCACCTCGCTACTCGCCACTACTTCGCACACCTATAAAACTTCGATTGTGGTTGTTCGATTGGTGGTTCGATTGTGGCTGTTTGATTGGTGGTTCGATTGGTTGTTCGATGTTGTTCGATCTTGGTTGTTCGATTGTGGTTGTTTTATTGGCTGGTTCGATTGGTTGTTCAATCGACTAGTGTCGTCGTGGGTTTCTTCGTGGGTTGTTGTGGTGGTTATTCAATTGGGTTGGAAGGTGGCGGTGGTGGTTGAAAATAGCGYTGGTTGTTGGAAGTGTTGGGTTCGATTGAGCCAAGGGTGCGTACGACTAGGGTTTTTGTTCGTGCAATGGAGCGATGGTGGAGGTGGTGATTAGAAACGACGATGGGTCGGTGGGTCGGTGGTAGTACCAATGGTGGTAGTGGAGGTTGGAAGTGGTTGTGCTTGTGGTAGTAACAAGGGTGGTAACAGCCCTTTCCTTTTTTCTTTCTCCTAATAACCAAGGATAATAAGGTCATTGTACTCCCTAAACACAATTTACAAATTTTATCTAGGAGTCRGTGCCTCCTCCAAAGTTGCGTTTTTTATGATACGGAGGAAGTATATATATATATATCCTTACAATATATAAATTCATAAGCAAAAAACTATTCATRTAATGAATAGTGTGAGGCATGAATAGTGCCCATGAGATCAGCAAATCACACAAACACAATGCAATATTACTGTAGAAAATTGACAGCTCAACCTCAGATTTTACGGTTTAGATTTGATAAATCCAACGACCAACATTCATTGGTTATCAAACCTTCAATTCTACCAGTCCCATTCCTAAACCTCAATTCTCATTTCAACAACCATCATTCTCTCAATTCTCATGGCTTCCTAACTCCAACCTGCCACCCTTCTCCCTTCCACTTGTTGCCACCCTTCCCTCACCGACAACCTGCTGCCACCCTTCCCTCATTGGCGTCCTACTTCCACCCTCCCCTCTTTTCTCTTCCTATCTTGTTCGATTTAGGTGAGTTGGGGGTCGAATTAGGGTTGTGTCAATTGGCGAGATGGGGGGTTTAATTAGACATGGCTCTTTTGTTCAATTGAAGTTAGCTTCTTCGTGGTTCGATTGTTCAACTGTTCGAGCCATGCCGTTCTGGATTTTATTAAGATGTTTTCTTCGATATGGTTATTATAGTGTTAGGGTTTTCTTTTGCTTTATTTACTCTTGATTTTGCTTAAATTTATTTTATTTTTGGTTTTTTCTTCTGCAGATGGATTGAATTTATGATGTTAGATTGTCAATAGCGTCGTTCTCAAAGCAATGGTTAGGGTTTTGTTCTGTTACAGGTTAGTATCAGTAACTCTCATAGGTAAGTTCTATTTTTGCTTGCTTTAATTTTTGAAGTGATGGAATGGAAAAGTGATGAAGACGAGCCTTATAAGATCCTAATGATCTAGATATGAAGCAATTGAAAATTAATTTGACTCAAAATCTGAGATGATATAACCTGCCATATTCCGGAACATATGACCTCACCAATCACCAACCTGTTTGTTGTGTCAGAGTTTTAGGTGGGGTTTTTTTAGAGCTCCCAAATAACGATAATCAACTATTTAGGAAATTGGAGATTGCTTATTTTATGCTAAATTGCTAAGTTAATTAAAAAAAAAGGGCGTAGAAGTTGTCACTGGTAAGAAGGTTTGTAGGGAGTCGCAAACTGGGCTTAGATATCTATCAGATACAAAATTCAGCATGCCCTTCACCTAGACAATACTTATTTTCCACTATTTTGCTTATTTGTTTGTTGTACATTATTATGTCTTATAAAGCAGGATTGACATTAATAATGGTCCGTCTTTAGTTTACTTATAAATGAGTATAAGAAAATTGTTTCTCTTCTTGTGCCAAAAGTGTAAGAGGGATCAGATTATGAAATTGATCAACCGCTATCCAAATTTTATATGTATATTATTATGACGTTAATGTGTTTTGCTTGGAGTTTTTTGTAGAATGATTATGTTAAAAAGATTTGTTCTTTTTCTCAGTTAAGTTCTGTTAGAAATGGAATTATTACACCTAATTCTTGAGGTGAATTTGTCCAAAAGTGTGCTAAAATAGTCTCATGTTTGTTGGAAAACTATTGATCATCTTCGTACTAATGGAAGTCCTAATGATAGGTCATGTGTTTCTTATTTGATTTTCATTATTTTTGGTATTTGATTTGTAGTTGTATTTTTTTATGTGTGATGATTGTGATCGTATCAACAATTGAATGCAGAATTATTTATAAAGGTTCTTGCTTTTTAGCCACCTTTTGATTTTACTGTAATTTAGTTGTTTTCAATTTGTTTAATTAGTTGTTTTGTTTGGAATTGCTTATTCGGTTTAAGTGAAAGATGGGGTTTTCTTTGCTTGAGTTAGTTGACCACTTTAATTAGTAGCATGTAAGTATTCTATTTTGCTGCTCAGATCATATATGTTTGCTTTTTATAAAAATRTYTTTTTGTTAGACATTCTTTGGTAAAGAAATATGAGATATGGTGCAGTGGTGCCTTGGGGTTTCAGCAGGAACAAGTTAGTGACTATCTTAGAAATTTTGGCTTTATCGTGCTTGGAACTGGTTAAGTTACTTGCATGCAACTGTGATTCATTTGTACTCGAAGATATTTTCATGTCACATGTTTACTAATGTTACGACTGATGGAATGTGGCTATGGTTTTATTTTTTGCTGACTTCACCATTCTTTAATAAAAGTAGTGAGCGAAGTGAAATCTGATTCTTGTTAAAGAGTTAAACTGCTAATTGACTAAATCTGGAAGTAATAATTCTTCTATGGGCAGACTATTTTTTTATTTTTTTGTTATGGTCCTTCTAGAATTCTATTGAGGCTACTTGGTTGGAGTTGTGTTGTAGTATAGCCTTAGACCTACCTTTAGTTACCTTTGATATTGTATTATTTCAGCTCAGCGACTAACAGGCTGATCACTGCCAAAGACCATGCTTGAGTCTAAATCAATGTTGGTCATTTGGATGAAAGGGGTGTCTACACCGACACAACCTCTATTTTCGCGCTCTTAGGTTTCATCTGTGCTCAGTAATATATACATTGCCATCTTGACTTTCTTAATTGTTTGTGATTTATTATGGCGCTATTGTATCTGTTAACTTTGATTGACCTTATCGATCATTTGGCTGGGTTCTGTAGGTGATGCTGACAGTGCTCTTGATCGCCTCTGGCAAAGTAAAAGCCCAAAAAGTGGTCAGTAAGGAGTCTCATATTAGTGTCATTAGGGATTTTCATTTTGAGTTAGGGTTTTAGTTAGATATAGATGTGGTTGATTTATTGATTCCGTAATCTTGTTTTCAAGTTTTGAGTGTGAATCTTATGCGATTTGATTTGAAATATGAATTCAGTTTTTGGATGTTTAAGTGTAAATTTTATGGAAATTTTTCTTGATTTGAAATATTTTAGGGCTATTTCTAATTAGAATTAGCAAATTGGAGTATTGTTGATGTTATGCATATTGTTTTATGCATCTTGGTTTGCCCACATTAATAATGTTGGATTTTGATCTTGCTTCTCAATCATTAGAATTTAATTGGGATTTTGATCTTGCTTCTCAATCATTAGAATGTTCTTTTTTGTAGATTCTAATTTTGTRGGTTTTATCAATTTCTATACAGAATTTTCAGAAAACATATTTCTTGAAAACTGATGAAGAAGGAAGCATAAGAAAGGATAATTATTTGGAAGAAAATTGGTATGTATTTATGTTGCTTGAAATTTATTTTATTTTCTATACTTAGTTGTGAGTAAAGAAATAGGGTTTCTTCCTTTTGATTTGAATTCATTAGGGTTTAGATTGAATGATTGATTGCGGCTTTTTGAATTGGATTTTCTGATTATATTGGTATGTATTTTTTTTATCTATGTTGAGATGAATATTAAAGAAATTGTGTTTGGATTCTTACAAACCCATTTACTTTACTGTTTAGTTGGTTAAGCTCAATGGGAGTGATACTGGGATAATTTGAATCTTGTTCCTCATTGAGGAAGGGCCTCTTTTGGTTTCATTGTAGTAATTCCTTATCGTAGAAGTTATACCTTATAGTAAGTGGTTTCATTTTGTAGCAAATAAGCTAATATAGGCATATGGACCTGGGCAACATTTTCAGTATCTTCCTTTATGACATAGTCAATTTAGATATTGAAGGAGAGATGTTAAGAATGAACCGCCAGAAAAGCCAGAATCCCCTCTCTTGTAGTGCAGTGCATTCATTAAATCATAATATTGTAGAGTAGAAATGACAGGGTGRTGGTTCTTTGTAGACCAGAAAGCTTAATCTTTTTTAATGGTTTGTTTGTTGATCTATCTATTTTTGATTGAAGTTTGCAAATCATTTAATAAATGGTTTGTATGTTGGATGGAAAAAATCAGTATAATGCAAGACTGATATGAAGATGTCTAAATTGGGTTCATAAGGTTATGTCACATTGTCTTACTTGTGGACTGAAATTGATAAGGAGTGTAGTTTTYAGAAGATGGCAGTCTCTAAAGTGAATGTGAGATAGCTGGGTATTGAGGCAAACTTGTTTGTTTTTAGGCTAGTTTGTGGATCTGTGATATCAGTAGCTTCAATTGAAGGATAACTGCTCACAATGATGCTATGTCAGTAGAAATGCATTCGTGCATCTTTACATTCTTCACCGATCGTTTTATAAGATGTAACAATTCAAATTTAGTTTACAGTGAAAGTTGGCTTATTATCGCTTGGTATCATATAGACTGCTCGACTTACCTCTGCTATGAGGCTGCTTTTTTAGCCATTGCTTCTGCTGTGATGGTGCTTTTTTAGCCATTATGCTGTAAATTTTTATAGATGCTAAAGCATATTATTTTCTAGCAAGTATAACTTTGAAATGCTTCTGATCATGCTTTTTATTGGTTCATCATATTTTTCTTTATTAAGCAAAAAATATAATGACTAAAGAGTAGTAAAGAGTGAGAGAGGCGTARTGGCGTAGCTTGATATAAAATTGGTAAAAGTCATATGCTGGAATCATTCCTAAGAACATATATTCCTGTATCTCTACTCTTCTCTTATTATTACACGACAAGCTTCATTGAGTTCCTAGGCTAGAAGAATTTCTAGAATTTTGTTATTAGGACATGTGATGTTTTATGGCATTTTGTTGTTTAACCATTTGATTTTTTTGTTATATAATTTATTATTTTTATGAGTTGCTCAAGTTCTCAGTGATATTTGAGCTTGATTAATATATCTTAAGAATTTTCCTACTCCGTATATTATTTTTAAAGTTGAACTTTCTTGGTCCTTATTTTCATAAAAAAAAATGTAATAACATATGTGCATAACTATTTGTCTTTAATTGGTGAAAAGTAAGGTTGCATATATCTTAAATTCTTAATACAATGCCTTTTTTGTGATAGGATATGTGTATGTTAGTAATCTTTTGAGTTTGAACTCATGTTGTTTTTTATTTAGTACTGAACAATCTAACTTTTTGAATTTAGTACTGGTTGCTTTCGCAAGCTGCTGTGAGTCTATAGTTACTGACCTAGAAGATCTATAATTCTATATATCGTTGCAGAAGAGAACTTATGAGATGTTCGTAGCATGTGAGTTTTCTTACTCTCATACATCTATTACTTTGTTGTATYGTTCTGATATTTTTATAAAAAGTTTCTTCCTTTAATTGCTTTGTATCTTTGCAGGCAAGAACTCTAACATGAGATAGTGCATAAGAGAAACCTACGCATTCAAAGGCCAATACATGGAAGCTAATTATGTGTTATTGGATCTCAATCAATAAGAAACGGATCTACCTCGGGGTTTTGGGTTATAAATAARTGATCGTTTACCCGTTTGGGAGTTCATGCCCTCATTTATGTGGGTATGTTCTGAATTTCAAGAAGATGGACGATTAGGTCCCCTGTTTTCTACTTCTCTATTCAGAGTGAAGGTTCTAAGATACTCAAGAGGGGGGGTGAATTGAGTATGATCGACTATGACCAATTTTTCTTTTTGCTTTTGATCTTATAATAAGGAACCAGTTGGGCTGGTTCCTATACGCAGCGGAATGTAAATAAAGCAGTAAAGAACACACAGTATTTAACGAGGTTCACCCAACTCTGGGCTACGTCCTCCTACCCTAAGCTCTTTTATTAATCAACTCTGAAAAACAAAGAACTTGCTCACTCTACTGTTTCCCTACTCCGGGAACCAATACACCCCACACTCAACTCTGAATGTGCACTCGACTCACACTCGTAAGTCCAACTTTGTGTTTGAACTCACAAACACTACCCAGGCTTTCAACCCCTCTGTTGATAGCCTTTACAAGAACAATATTTCTCTCTTATGAATTACTTCTTAGAAAGCTAAGTAAGAGAATGTTGTATGCTCGATGTATGCTCGTGTATGACTCGATGGTTATGAACTAATGCTTTTTGTGTTTTTCTCTCAAAGTAGTTTTCTCTTTTTAATCCGTGGAGAGAGTTATGGAATGTTGAAGTATAGACGTATATTTATATTACTTAACCCTAGTTTCCATAAATCTATTCTTGCCAAACAAGGCAAGATTAGTTTTATGGAAAGTATTTATCTTGTTCGATTTTATCCTAAGATTTTGATCGAACAAGATATATACTCCCAGTTTTAAGGTAATATATATATCCATCTATAATTCCAGCTGCAAATAATCTTTCAAAATATCCTTTGAAAATATTTTAGAAAAACCCTTTTCAAAACCGCAGCCAACATTCCATTCAGGAACTAAGCTGGTTCCCCAGCTTGGTTCCTTGAGTGTGTTATGAATTCTGTTCCAAGCTTTGTACCAGAATTCACAACATACTCAAAAACACTTAAGCACTTAGTTCATTTCCATTTAATCACACTACAGAGCATATTACATGAAAATCCTTAATTTAAACTCTAAATTACAATTCTTCGAATCTTCATGCAATCTTCAAGAACTTGAATCTTTCCTTCAATTACTTCAATCTTTGAACACAGCTTTCTTCTTCGAATATCTTCGAAAGGATTCACACTTCAAGTCTTGGAATCGATCTATTACTGCACATATAACAATGTTAACATGCAACAAAAGATATATGACTGTTCTTCAGAATAACAGTCAAGGAAACAGCTCGTACTGGTTCTGCACCAGTGAATGAGCTCTTATGTAATCAGCTGTTCCCTGTAATAAACAAGTTAGTTTCAAAGCATTCTCATTAAAATATTAACTTGTCTAGGGAAACAAGTTTCTAAACTAGCTGGTTCCCAGAACCAACTATATTCATACTTTAATCATCCTGTTTCCTGTAATGGTTTGTCATCATTCAAAACTTAAGGAACTCAACAAATTCCCCCTTTTTGATGATGACAAACTTAATCGAAGTTCCTGTAACCAAACAAGTTAGAAACAGACAACCTTCAATTTTGTACTCATAAGAGTTTGAGCACAACCAGCAGACACAATGACTCAATGAACAAGTTAGCTATTCTAACTGGTTCCTAAAAAAAAGACTCAATGAACAAGTTAGCTATTCTAACTGGTTCTTGAAAAAGAAAAAGACTCAATGAACAAGTTAAAGACTCAATGAACAGGTTAGCTATTCTAACTGGTTCCTAAACAATACTTAACTAAACTAGATTCCGGCTTGATGAACTTCGACACTTCTTTCCCCCTTTTTGCATCATTAAAAAGCTCACAAGTAAAGCACATGTGCACAAATTGTTAAATGTGCTCATCCATACAGTGGCATCAACCACCATTCAAGTATCATGCTGCAAAGAGATAATCAGTAGATCATAGCATCACATAGCAAAATAATAATAGTCCATACAAGTCAGCAAAAGTTAACCAAAAGGACCCTAATCCACATAGAAAGAAATGTTCGTGGATAGGGTTGAATAAGTACAGGCCAACAGAATCAGTTATTTAGAGAATTCAAAGAAAATAGGGGAGGGGAAACAGGAGCAAACAACATCACTCCTCTCCATCATACTCTTCCTCCTCCTCATCATCGAGCTCAGCATCATCATCATCTTCATCATCTGCATCATCATCATCATCTACATCTTCCTCAACCTCCTCATCATCAGCTGGGTCCTCAACCTTTGTCTCCTCAGTCTGCTGCTGTTTATCATCAATGTCCCCTGGTTCCTCGATCCCCGGAACCACCAATTCACTTGCAGCAGCCAGAGCCGAGACCTGAGTCTTAGGAGAAACAGAACTAATACCCGGAGCCATCTGAGCTTTGACATCAGGAACAGTAAGTAACAGCAATTGAGTCTCAGCTAACTCCTTCTCCATCTGACCGATTTTGGCATTGAACGAGGTTGAAATACCCTGAACCAGCTCCATCAACTTACCAAGAGTTTTCTCCTGGTTCTCCATTCTTTCTAGCACAACACTTTGACTAGCTGGTTCCTCTGCCTTGGCCTTCTTCTTGGGAGGTGGCTTAATCTCCACTGGTTCCTCAAACTTATACCTCAGAACATCAGCACCAATATCAAGACCCTTTTGCTTTAGAATAACCTTAGTGAACACTGTAATAGGTACAGTAGATCCACTTAGGCCAACTTTGCTATCCTTAAGCAATCGAGTAATGATGGAACCATAGGGCAGAGAATGATGAGATGAACCATAACAGTTCATGATGTGGTCAAGCATCAAGGAAGGAAGATTTATCTTAATCTTCTTCATCATCAGGTAAATCAGTACCATCTCCATGATGCGTACTGTTCCCCTTCCTTGAGCTCGAGGAAGCAACACTTTGTTACACAAAGAGTGCAGAACCAGCATCAGTGGTTCCTTAAGATCAGCAGATTTAAAGATGACATACTTCTTGGGCATTTTTCCTCCAAACAGAAAATCATATATTTCATCAGGTGTGACCCCAACCAACATGGGCCACCAATCACTTGAGTACTTGTCAAAACCATCCCTAGGAATCCCTAACATGCTGGACACAGAAGAAACAGACAAACTGACCTCGACTCCTCCAACAGTAGAACCAATAGACATATCAGGCAATTGTCTAAGATTGATGTAAAAATCCCTTACCCCAGAAACATTAGCAGCAGAACAATCAAATAGTGACATCCATCCTTGAAACTCAATTAAGTCTTTATACTCAGATAATGTAGGCACACTGAAATAACCATCCTCAACTCTACATCCAGACAGAACTACTCTAGCACCTAAGTCAGTAGAACCAGTGAAAGGAGATTCTACGGACTTACCTTTAACTGAGCGAGGTGGTTTACCAGCAGCAGCTTTCCTCTTGGTTCCTCTCTCAGAACCAGTTGATTGTTCCTCCTCTTCCTTTTTGACTTCCTTCTTTACAGCTGAACGAAGTCTTCCTCTCACTGAAATTTCCACAACAGGTTCCGCTTCTTTTTCACCAGTTATTTGAACATCTTCTTCTTCACCAGCCTTCTCAAATTCTTGGTTTAAATTCTCTTGAGTCTCATGAAGTTTTTCCCCCTGAGAAGGTGCTGGTTCCTTGATTGTGGAACCACCACCCTCAGTTGGATGCTCATGAGGCACAATCTCCTTTGTGTTTAGTTTTGTTTTTGAAGGTGTTTTCTGAAGTGGTGTTTGGTTGAATTTTGTGGGAGTTGAAGTTTTGGATGAGTCTGTGGGTGGTAGCTCGGTGGTTTTAACTTCTAATGGTTGTGTTTCAGGGTTTTCTTCTTGTATTTTCTGAGAATGTGATGATTCACTCGATTGGCCTCTCCCTCTTCCCTTTCTTCCAGTATTTGTCTTTCTACCCATGATCGCAGATGAACAGTGAACAGTAACTGGATGAACAGTAACTTTGAATTTTGAATTTTGAAGTAGAAAACAGAGTACGAGATGAGAAGAGAGTATGGTATGATGAATAGTTATGAGCTGCATAGAAAGGGTTAGAACAAATATATATATAGAGAGTGATCATCAAGGAAGTGAGAGTTTGAAGGATTATAGCCGGTTGAGTCAATAACGGCTAGTATTTCGAAATTCAATTTTGGCAATGATCACTTGCCATAAATACCTCAACCGACTTCAAATTAGGCATGTGTAGTTTATGCCTTGATCAACAAGCCAAAATAACTGAATAAGATAAATTTCTTTCCAAAAAGAAAAATATCTTAAGTAATTTTCCAAAAGATATGAAAATATCAATCGAAAAACATATCAGAGCTGACCTGCTGTTTCCCTTTTGCTGGTACCTGTACAGAACCATGACATTCTGTTTCTGTAAATTAATGATCAATTAACTTTTCTCTTGCACCAATAACTTTCAACCCTTTTTGAGGGAATCAAGTCATCTACATAACACCTGAAGGACTTCGACATAGGTATATGCACATGTACAATACAAAAGAGACATTTTTAGCCAATCATTGAGAGTAAAGTGTAAAAGCCAAGTTGCCAGAATCTATTAACCTATGACACAAGACACAACTAAAATCTAACTAGACCTAAAAGAACTCTTGATCTACAGAAAGTTTCTCGACACAAAGGTTTAGTAAAGATGTCTGCTATTTGGTCCTCACTTTTGCAAAACAGCATCTCTACTAACCCTTTTTCAACATTATCCCTCAGAAAGTGGTGTCGAATCTCAATGTGTTTGGTTTTGGAGTGCTGAACTGGGTTTTTGGAAATGTTTATAGCACTCGTGTTGTCACAAAAGATTGGAACACTATTGTATTCAACACCAAAATCTTTCAGCTGGTTCCTTATCCACAACAGTTGAGAACAGCATGAGGCTACAACAATATATTCTGACTCAGTTGTGGATAAGGCCACTGAATTTTGCTTCTTAGATCCCCATGAAATTAAGCAAGAGCCTAGAAAGTGTGCCATACCTGATGTGCTCTTTCTATCAACTGGGAACCCAGCATAATCTGCATCTGTGTAACCAATGAGGTCAATTGTGCTACCTTTAGGGTACCACAAGCACAGATCTGCTGTTCCCACAAGATACCTAAGTATCCTTCTAACAGCCTTCAAATGAGATTCCTTTGGATTGCTTTGAAACCTGGCACACAAACCAACAGAAAACACAATATCAGGTCTACTAGCTGTTAGGTAAAGCAAAGATCCAATCATTCCTCTGTACAGTGAGGCTTCCACATCTGTTCCCTTTAGATCAGCATCAAGTTTTGTAGATGTAGGAACAGGTGTGTCATAAGCCTTGCTGTTCTCCATGCCAAACTTTTTCAACAGCTCTTTTAAGTACTTTTGTTGATGGATCATGATTCCATCAACTGTTTGCTTTATCTGCAAGCCAAGGAAGAACCCTAGTTCCCCCATCATGCTCATTTCAAATTCACTCTGCATAAGATTAGCAAACTCGTCACATAGCACCTGATTAGTAGCACCAAACAAAATATCATCAACATAAATTTGTACTATAATCAAGTGGTTCCCCCTGGTTCTGATAAACAAGGTTTTATCCACTGTTCCCCTTTTGTAATCATTCTTCATCAAGAAGTTGGACAATCGTTCATACCAAGCCCTTGGTGCTTGCTTCAATCCATATAGTGCTTTGTCCAACCTGTACACATGTTGAGGAAACAGTTTGTCTTCAAAACCAGGGGGCTGCTCAACATATACCTCTTCTTTCAAGTATCCATTTAGGAAGGCAGTCTTCACATCCATCTGAAACAACTTCATATTCATGTGAGCAGCATAAGCAATTAATATTCTAATAGCCTCTAATCTAGCTACAGGTGCAAAGGTCTCATCATAGTCTATTCCTTCTTGTTGATTGTAACCTTGCACAACTAGCCTTGCTTTGTTTCTGACTATGGTACCTAGATCATCCAATTTGTTTCTGAATACCCATATTGTACCAATTGCTGACCTTTCTTTGGGTCTAGGTACAAGATGCCAAACTTCGTTTCTTTGAAACTGATTTAGCTCATCTTGCATTGCTAGAACCCAATCAGGATCAGTTAATGCCATTTTATAGTCAGTTGGTTCTATGCTAGACAGAAATGAATAGAAAGCACAAAAGTTTTGATAAACACTTCTTCTCGTTTGAATCCCCTTATTTATATTGCTAATGATTTGATCAGGGGGATGAGAAGAACTATATTTAAAACTTTTAGCAGGAAAATCATTTTGTGCTTCCTCATTCATTTGGGAACCAGCAGGATCTACAATCTCTTCCTCTTCCGAGAAACCAGAAGGATTTTCAATCATGCTGTTTCCCCTTACCTCTCCTTCCTCAAGTTCAGGGGTTGTAACACTGTTGTTTGTTTGATTGTCTGTTCTCCCTAAACTGCTTACCTGTTCATCTCTTGGAGAACCATCAGGACCTGGTTCCTTACCTGTATCCTCATCATCTTCTCCTCTAGGCTCTCCGCCATGATTTTCTGGTGGACCAGTAGGTGAGCCTAGGTTAGCTTGCTCATCATTTGGAGAACCAGCAGCATGGTTCCCGGTAGTGATGGCAATGGACCGGATCCGGGCAGGGTCCTTTAGGATCCAGACCCGGATCCGTTTTTTAGGGTAGGATCCAGATCCTACCCGGATTCATCAGGGTCCTAATTTTTAGCACCCGGATCCGGATCCATCTGGATCCTACGAATCTGGGTCCTAAATGGGTCCTAAATGGATCCTTTCTTAATTTTTTTATTTCAAATGAAAAATAACAAATATTGAACCAAATTTCGATTAAAAATCATAAAACAACATATATCTTCCTTACGTCTCCTATTATTCATGAGTTTACAAGCAATCATACATGATTAAATATTTAATTCATTTAACGTACGAGAAAAACAAAGTTTCAAAGACAAATATACTTTGATTTAGAGTATAATTAGTTTGAGTCACAGTATTAAAATAATGGATTAGTACATTCTTCAGTAGTATTACTATTATCCAACATATTTTATATTATTCTTTTAAAAAAATGGGTAAACGGATCCTGGACAAGGTCCTAGAGGAAGACCCGGTCCATATCCGTTTTTTAAAAGTAGGATCCATATCCTACCCGGATCCATCAA
>SNQN01005436.1:17042-32711 GCA_008642245.1 Bassia scoparia | reverse complement strand
TCCAATGACTTCGTCACCGAAGGATACTCGGCATCCCTCGCATCGTTCGTGTACTCTCCGTAGCCAAATCGAGTACCTAAATGAGACATTATTGAATCTGTTATAGATACAAATCACTTTTACCATAATATGTTTGGACAAAGGACATAGTAAACTACCCCACACTAGAAAACACGCATGGGCGACGAAATTAGCGACCAATTTGTCGATCGCTAATAGCGACATATTCGGTCGCAAATTTAGCGACACAAAATCGGTCCTAGGAATGTTTTAGCGACCGATTGCTCGGTCGCTAAAGAATTCATCATTGCGGTTGAAAGCATATTTTCGCTGAAAAATTTTAGCGACCGATTTGTCGGTCGCTAAAATTTTCAGAAAAAAAAATTCGAAGAAAATTAAACCCCAATTGCACTTCGTTCCTTCACAAAAATCAACCCCAACCTCGACATCTTACTCACAAAAATCAAAACGCCAACCCTCTCTCTTCCCCTCTCACTTCCCTCGGACTCCCCGCGGCACAAGGAGGTCCACACCCGCTCCCTTTCTCCCTCTCTTTCTCGCTCTTTCTCTCTCTCCTTCGTTCTCCCTCTCTCCCTCTTCTCACTCTCTCCTTCTCGTTCTTCCCTTCTCTCCGCGCGCGGCACAAGGAACCCCCACCACTACTACCACCGCAGGCGAGCAGCGGCAACAGCGGCAGCAGGCCTCGGACCTCCCTCCTGCGTCCCTCTCCTTTTCTTCCTCTTTCTCTCTCTCTTCATTCTCCCTCTCCTCCTTCGACTGGAGTGAAAGCAAGCTGCCACCACCACTGCACCTGAAGCGGGCGCGCACTATGCAGCAGCGGCAGCAGCCCCGGCGTCCTTCCTTTCTCTCTCCTCTTCCCTTTGGTTCATGCTGTGCCCAATTGTTAAGCTAAGGTATAAACCCAAACCTCCAAATTAATTTATTCATTTAATTTGATAATTTGCATAAATATTAATGTTTTAATCATTTTTGATATATTATTAAAGCTGGAAAGTTTTATGTTTATTTTATGTTAGGAGTTTTGTAAATTTGCATCATGAATGAGTCAAATTATGTATTTCGTAGTCAAGTGGGGGGTCGTTGTGATTTCTTTGCCCAATACATGAATTTCTGCTCTTTTTTGTTCCAACTATTGCTGAGTTGTGATTATTCAATTGGCTGTTTTTTCTTTATACTTGTGAGTTTACTGGTAGTTTGCTGTTCGTTTATAATTCAGCTTTGCTCATTGTGTATGATGTAGTGAAAACCGCATATTTTGAATTACAAGTATTGTGTCGTGTAATCATGTTTAGTTTAATTACAGTATAAAACGGAGCAGGATCTTGCACTAATGTATGATGTCAGAAAAATCTGCATTAGAAATGTAGCTTAAGAATTCAAAATGGTGATTATGGCGACTTTGTTCTGTAGCTTCTACCAGCTTTGTGTGTATTACAAATTACAAGTGTGCTCACTTTGTTAGCGTGAATTTAGCGTATAGTACATTTTGGCCTCTCTAATTCCCCATGTATTTGGTGTTTGAGGCACAGAAAGGTATGATTGTGATTATACCAAAAAAAAATTGAAATCACAATCACAAATATAAAATAAAGCACATAGTATTACATAGGCCCATCAAAATTGAACTGTCTTGTCTAGACGTGTGTGTACCAACACTTAGAAAGCTAGTGAGATAATTAAGGACATGATGAAGTTTAAAAACTAGCAAATAGGTTGCGTTTGTAGAAATTTGGCTTCGAAAACCCCAAAAATGGCCAAAAAATGGCCCTTTCACGCCCCAAATTGAACTTTTGTCGTGTCTAGAACGTTGTGTAACCAACACTTAGAAAGCTTAATGAATAATTTAAGACCATGATGAACTTTAAAACTAGCAATAGGTTGCGTTTGTAGAATTAGCTCGGAAAACCCAAAAATGGCCAAAAAACTGGCCCTTTCACGCCCCAAATTGAACTTGTGGTCTAGACGTGTGGTACCAACACTTAAAGCTAAGTGGAATAATTTAAGACATGATGAAGCTTAAAAGTCTTAGTCATATAGTTGCGTTTGATAGAAATTTGGCTACGAAAACCCAAAAATGGCCAAAAATGGCCCCTTCACGCCCCAACATTGAACTGTTCGTGTCTAGACGTGTGTAACCAACACTAGAAAGCTTAAGTGAATAATTTAAGACATGAATGAAGCTTAAAAACAGCAATGGTGCGTTGTAGAAATTAGGCTCCGAAAACCCAAAAAGTGGCATGTCATGATGTCTTTTTTCATTCAAATATTTCCAACTAACTCCATAATTTGCAGGAAAAAGTACCTTCAGAACCTTTCGGATTCCCTGGGGGGAGGCTAGTGGGTCACCGTCAGATCCAATGAAAATTGGTTGATACGGTGTGGTTATCGCAAGGGGAGTTCTTGGTTCGCAGACAAGGAGCCTCTTTTTATGAGGAAAAGGCCGCGTAACAACACGATTCAGACATGTTCAGCTTCTCATCGGTTTCGCTAAGATTACACAAATGTCTGAGGAACTTGAGCGAACAAAGGCAAGTTAGCGGAGAGAGAGGCGAAAGACCAAGAGCGGGATGAGGAGATTCAGCAGATGAAGGCGCAGATGGACGCTTTCATGAGGCAGTTCTGCGTCCGACTCCGTCCCGGACGCTTCCCGACGACGCACAGACGGTTTCTGGCGCTTCTGGAGCCTTTGTAGCTTAGTGGTTCTTACTTAGATTTTATTTGGATTTGGATTTTTTACATTGTCGTACATATTTATTATATTTCACTAAAGAATTTTAGAAAATATTATTGCATTAATCATTCGTGTATAACAACTTTATGTTATTATAAAATTTATGTTTTTCGTTAATATTAATTTTTTTAATATTACACCTACGCAAAAAAAAAAAATTAATATAACCAAAAAAAAAAAAAGCAAAAAAGCACATTTAGCGACCGCAAGTCGAGTCGCTAATTACAATTTCTAAGCATTTTTTTTAAAAAAAAAAAAAAATTAGCGACCGCAACTCGGTCGCTATTACAATTTATAAAGCATTTTTTTTTAAAAAAAAATACAAGCGACCGACTGGCGGTCGCTAATTAGCGACCGATATGTGTCGTCGCTAATAGCGACCCAGTCGGTCGCTAATTAGAGTTTCCCCTCCAAAATTGGAGGGTTCTTGAGTCTCCATGTCGGTCGCTAAATCGGTCGCTAACCGATTAGCGACCGAAATTCGGTCGCTAATTTTTTTTTTGCGACTAAATTTTACGACCGCCGTAGCGACGAAAATCGGTCGCTAAATGGTGTTACGCACGAAAATCGGTCGCTAATGGCGGTCGCCCGAGCGTGTTTTTCTTGTTGTGCCCAACTCTTCCGAAGTCCCCTTCTCAATGAACCCTGTCATAATCACATGCCCTTTTCATGTCACCTTGTTCCATGCCTTTATACGGGGCTCGTGCTCACTGTACTGGATTACGATTCAAGCGATCCAAGTTAGAAGATCTAACAATTTGTCCATCTGGTCAACTTTAAGATCAAAGAAATTCAAAAGGGGACTAGTAGCAGAAAAAACAACAATACCGCAAGAAAAGTGTACAGCCTCACAATCCACCAGCAAAACCAGCATTATAAAGCCTATCACCGAATCTCTTTACGCTGGCCATTAACTTATCCAAAACTAGGCACACCAATTGTATGATCGCGCCAGGCTAGCACAACCCAACGCTGGAACCATTTCCTTCGGGAACGAGTACACTGTGTTGGGCACAATACCATGTCTAGAGCAGCATTAAAAATAAACATCTTGAACTCTTCAGCCTCATGTCCTCAAACTTGGACAATCAATTTGTCGACAATCCTGGGGTAACCCAAACCCCGTGCGCCTTACAACTACCTGTCTACCCTCTACACTAGACCACACTTGGCCGTATTTCGCTTCCAACTCCTTAACTTTTTCAAGAACAATCAGAAACATAGTCGACGGCACAGGCCTTTCACCCTAGGCAACCCCAGCACCCACCTAACTTGATTTGACGTAACCTATAATCACTCCCCTACAATTAAACGCTCGTTTAAGGGATAATCTTTCATCAGCCAATAGCAAGCGGCGGGCAATTAATGTGAACCAAATATAATAAAATAAACCCCATTTCACACACCCATCCGACACTTGTCATCTAGTGATCCACAAATCTTCCCAGTATTCTACCTTGCATATCAATTTGGTGGCTGGATAAAACATGACATGGGAGGATAAGAAACAGGTGAATAAATTGACTTAGGAAAACATAAAGACATAACTTCAAGCCAAAACAAACATGCCAACCAAGCTGTGTAAATTGAATCAAACTTTACCTGTCTCGTGATTCATTACGAACTCGAATCACATATCCGCGTGCTTTTACAATACCCCCCCCCCCCCTTGTAGATATGAATCTACAATGCAGAGTAACAAACTTACCTAAATTTGAACCTTTTATAACTCTAATAACTGCATTGCTGAACAAAATGATACCTGGTAAATTCGTGCATTCATTGCGCTCCCACCCCACGCTTCCTCTACCATACAAAATACAGATCAAATGATTGCAAAGCATCCACACTACATGACTAAGGAATGCAAAAGTGTATAATAGTTACCTTTCGTGTCATAATCTGATTACAACTACACAAGTCAGGTCCCCTTTTCATGGCTATCAATCATCACTTCATAGGGTTGTCAAGTCAAATGAATCTTGTCTGAGCTATTATTAGCCATCCTAACAAACAACGACGGAAAACGACTATAAATGGAATTAATGCAAGTTGCAGAATTTATTAGGAGCTAATGTGGTGCTGTGAATTTGGCAATGAATTAATCTGGAATCAAATGCAATCCAGACTGAGAGTTGCCCTATTTAGCTGTGTTTCAACAACTAATAACAAACGCACTATATTTCAATTTAGTATGAAACTTCATCAGAACATGTCAAGTTAGTTTCGTTGACATATGAACTTCAGCTGATAATGAGGAATTGCCATTAATTTCAAAATCCCATTCAAGAATCAAATAAAACAGTAACTAGGGTTTTTCATTAATCGGTTTTTAAAGAATTCCACCAACAGGGACATTCGTAGACCCAAATACGGTTAATCTGTGATATTTAGAACTAATTGTATTGAATACGAATCATTACAACTACTCACCATCTCCAATGACGTGATCATCAGATTCTACATCGCAACGAGGACCACAGTTAACCTAAATTTGGCGGAACGACAATAGTACAAGGATCGGCTAATTGTCTATAGAAACTCAACAATTAGAAGGGAGCTAAGAGCGTACCTGAGGATTTTGAACGATGGAAGAAGAAAGAGCTTCGCAGCGCACAAATGAAGTCTGGAATGAGGAACAGCCCGAGAAAACTGCAAATGATGGAGGAGACGATTCAAATGATGAATGACATTGTGAAGATGGCAGATTAGAAGAGAGGAGTTGGTTAGTTAACCCAACGGAAGATGGAAGAAGCAAACGGAGAGATAGATTTTAGGGGAACGGCAGTATAACATTCCTTCATGAGGAATTTACAAATATGCCCTTACTTCTTAGAGATAGATTTAGCTAAATTATTTGAGGGATGGACCTGGAATTTCCGGTTCATATCTGATATGAACATTTGGTTCATATCAAGCAAATCAAGCCTTAGAAATAAAAAATAAAAATATTTTATTTTTATATTTTATAATTTTTTTCTTGATTTGCCTTGATATAACCAATTTGGTTCATATCAGATATGAACTAGTTATTGCTCAGGAAATACGGGGTTTGTGGAATTTTATTATTTATGATAGATTCATCTCGAAATGATCTTCATTTCTCATAAGAAATGAGAGGATCCTAATTGGTAAAATGCTAAACGAAATCGCAAAAACTTAAAACGAAATCGCAAATTTCATATGAACTCCGTTATTGCCTTCTCTTCTCCCCTCCCTAACCACCTTAACACTCAGCAACGGCCAACACCAGTAGCATGACAACCACTACACCACAGCCCACGTCACTGGCAGCCGCACATGCCACGCCAACAAGTAGCAGCAAGCTGATTTTATTATATTATTTATTTAAATGCATGATCGCCAACCTTGGGTCTCTCGCCTAGGTTGGTCAACCATGTGCTTTTGTGTCTTCAAAGGTTCCAGGTAGAAGCTAATTTTCTAACGTTATTAATAGTGAAAAGGAAATGGTATTAGCAATTTAGCATTGTCAAATACTCAAAGCTAAGTCATTTATATAAGATGAATTTGAAGTAGATTGATAAATCTGGAAATTAAAAAGCACAGTAGTAATAAAATATATGATAATATGATATTAAGAAAAGCCTTAGATAATTTGAGATTGAACCAAAAGTATGTACATAACAATCAGTTCTTCACTGTATTATCACCCTTATTCACAAAACATGCTAAAACTAAGCGAAAACATCAAAACAAAGTTCTTAGTAAACCATAACCAACAACTTGAATTATGCAAGTTGAGAGCAATTTGGTTGGTTTAAATGAGACTTTGCCCTCTTCAAAGATCATACCCTACATGAAAATCCATCTGAGCCACATTTCCGAATATTGCCACATCAGTTGCTGGGATCATTGCGAAGCACACTATATCATCCTGCACTTTTATAAATGTGTTCAAGGTGTGAGTTCGACTTCAGCCCTGCGAAACGGACTGTAATGATTGGAGCATCGATGTCGTCTTTAATCTTGTAACATAACGGCAAGTGCCTTCAGGGTCATCAACAGGTTCTGCTTTGATCTTTTTCTTCAACTCAGATTCGATGTCTTGATAAAACTCCTCTGGCAGAAGAGTTAGTGTCGTTCCTGAGTCGATGATTATGTTACCTTCCTGAGCATACTTAGCTGCTGTCTTGGAAGACTTTGATGTTTTGTAAGCAAAGTTCACATTTCCAACTACTATGCTTTCTAAGGTGAGATAATAGAATGTGGATGGTTTTTTCTTTACAAGAGGTGTCGAAACTACACCTGAACCGGAGACTGWGGCCTCCGGTCCAAAGCTGATTTTACCGACTAAGCTAGTCTTAAAGAAGGGAGTYAAGCAGTAGGAGAACTTCCCAGCAATGACAGGTTTCAATTGGGACACAAGTGAAATCGGACCTCCCCCTAGCCCTATTAGGCCGGAGCCATCCTCGTTGAAGGTACCGCCATTGTCATGCCCACACCCGACTAACAATTCAGGAAATGAGTTTCTGTGGGAATGGAACGTGACCGTCTCTGTGGCAAGGACTCCGTTCGTGTAGGACTTATCCCCATAGGAGTAGTAATARGAGCATATACCATCAGAACTGCAGGTACTGGTTTTYAAGKCAGAGTAACAAAGAGGGGAACCACATGGAATTGGCTTAAAAGAAGATGACTTTTTGGGGTCAAAAATAGGCAAACTTTGGCTGTAACATTGGACACAAGGCTTGCACTGTGTCCAAATGAGATCACTCCCAGTATCAGCAATCCCAAGCAAGGTAACTGGTGGGCTACCTATTGATATGTTCATCAAGTACTCCCCCTGGGCAAGAACCACTGGGGAGTGGACCGTTGCCCGAGAAGCCGACACYTGAAAGTGGCGGGCTCGGATGGTGGARCGACGGAGGGCATCGTTCARCCGCTCCCAACGRGTCTTGGTGGGGTTGTACAGAGGAGAATGAACAGAATCTCTGTGTATGAGGTCAATTGTGAAACCYAGTGCTGCTACAACTATGCTAGAAAGGCAGATGAACAAGAATGAGTAATGCAAGTTTACCACTGATGATGCCATGACTAAGGAAGAAATTGGATGGTGTAATCTGCTAAGGAAAGAAGCAATATATATAGCAGCAGAGAACTGATTACGGTGAAGCGAAAAGCCATGCATTGATTGATCAGAATAACAGCAAGAAGCAAAGAATACAGAAAGGTTTGGAAGTTGAATGAAAAGGGTTGTAAAATTTAACACTGGAAGATCAAGAACATCAGTCATAATTCTGAGTTAGGGCAGCAGTCAATGAAAGCATATCAAACATTTCATACGATACAAGCATTAAAGATTTAAAGAGAACATTCTGAATTATAACACTAGAAGATCAAGAACATCAGTAATAATTCTGAGTTAGGGCATATCAAACACTCATACGATACAAGCATTAAAGAGAAAATTCTGAATTAAACATAAGGAAGTAAATAGTAAATACATTACATTACATTGCATAATAAAGATCATAAATTCATAATGATAAATCTCAAATACAGAAGAACCATAACAGACTGCATGCATGATAATCAGTTATTACAGATTTTAGCAGTTGGGTTGGAAACGCAGACAGGAGCATAGGATTTCTTAGCTTCTGCGGTACCGCGTTTCGGCTCCTGAGCAACAGCAATTCYGGCAACAGAGCAGACAGCAGCAGCAGCTGCAGCAAACATAAYRTCCCTCCTACCATTGCTGTTGTTGCTGTCTTGCTTGGCCTCACGGCTGACCTTCACAGWGGTGGGCTTGACACTGTTGCTGATCACAAGCTTCCGCTGTGAGGCGGCTGCTGGTGAGAGAGTGGCGGCGCCACCAATGAAAGAAGCTGMCATGCTGAATGATGCCATTGATGCTCTAAGTGAAGTTATGCAACTCTGGAAGTGTATGTCAGTTTGAATGAGAGTGTGTTTTCAGTAGGACTGAAGAAGAGGATAGCTTAGCTAATATCATCCTGAAAATATTTGGTCATCAACTGATCATAAARCATCTTATCCCTGTGTTATGTTCTGACCAATAGAAATATGCCACCTGTTAATGTTGATTTTATTCTTGATGACATATTGGCGTTGGTGGTTGGCAAACTACACGGATCTCTACACTGGCCAAGWATACAATGCCTAAAATGTTAAGCTATATTCTTAACAAGTGATTTTTTTTCAYGGGTTCTACTACGAGGATTTCCCACCGTGCAGTCCGTGCTCAACGAGTGAACTAATATCTGAATMAGTGAATTTCATCTGTGACATAGATTTATCAAGACAAAAAGTTGGTTACTTAATGGTTGTTTATTTGAACTCAAGGAAACTGTTGCAATAACTTGAATTATTGTTGAGTGTCTTAATATAACTCATCATACAAGAAGTTCCCTTTACCTAGAAAGGATCACTGGTTTAGGTAAGCCAATTTCTCCATTTTGTAAGTTCGACAATTTTTGAGTCGAGACACAAAGATTGAATAGGCTTCATTATTAACACACAAAAAAATAAGAAACCGATAATAATTCCATTAGTATCAAAACTATTCTAGTGCAATCAGCACATTGTACTTGCATTCCGTCAATAAAAGAAACTCCATTTGAAATTGAACTGCATAAATATCAGAAGAATACATCAACGAAAWAATGGACCGGACAATGTAGAGAAGATGCTATATCATCTTTTTGATCTCGAAATACACTAGTTCCTTGAAACAATATAGGTATACAAATTAATGACTAATCATATTTGTAAGAATGAAGAATATAATGTAAACTAATAAAATGTTTTATAAACAAAATTTTTGCGGGTGACTATCAATTATACGAATATAATGTAAACAATTACGCATATTGCAACTCCAATTCACTCGATTTATATGGGGGAGGCATCAGATCATTTACATTTGCAAAAATGTCTTCACGAGTAGGAGGCACTCTTGGCGGCAGGCGAATCAAGAACGTAGTCTGGTATGTGGCAATGGTCTCCTCAAGAACTTGTTTAAACTGTCTGCAGAGAGTTTCAATAATCAATATGTAAATTTTGGTAATGGTAATGGTGGAAGCATTGTTTATCATCTTACCCAATCCAGAAGAGAGAATAAACATCCTTGTGACGATTCCCCAGTTAATGAAAAAGTGAGCAAATGCAGATGTAAGTTACTAATGAATGCATACCGTGCAGACGGAAATGCAGCATATACGGTTACGCTTCCACAAGTTTCTGGCTCAGAAATGGAAGATTCACAAAGGCTGCATTTTTACACAATAATAAGAAAGATGGAACAGTCTTTCCGGGAAAATCAAACTAAATTTAGTACAATTTGAAATTGAAAACAATACTAATTCTAGTATGATTATAATTAAGACGAAGCCTTCAACACTAATATGTATTCTCTAAAATCTACATTGCATACCTTGCAAAATCCCGAACATTTGGAATCTGTTTATTGCCATGCGTGCATAACAGAATCTGCATACTCGTTGGTACTTTGCTCAATCCAAACCTAGTACAGATGTGATTTTCAAATTACATGAATAAAAAACATCACGATAAATTTAACATATCATAGTAATGAGTCAGTAAGGCTTTAAGGGTTTAAGGCTAACTGACGAGTGTAAGATTAGGAGGAGCACACATAGACTTCAGAGTCAATTCTCTCACAACTGACACAAGTGCTGTGAATTACATCGATTTACAGTTCTTAGCCAAAGATAGATAGAAAGCGAAGAAATTACTGATTAAGGGAAGCAACCAATACTGCAAACTGAATCAAAACAGATTGAAACTTAATTTCCCAGCAACTACACTAGTTGTAACACGCTGTTTAGTGAATTCAGCAGATTGGAGAGATGTGATAAACTGTACAAAAATTAAGTTTTTCAAAGAGGCTTCTTGCCTCTTAAACAAACACTAGATGGTGACAATGTAGTGACAATTGTTATGCTACCAATTTAAAGTCCAAGCCAGAAATGACACAAGTTAATTACATCTGACTTATCTGAGGATGGTATTACAGAACAACTAATTACAGTTGATGGACTAGGAAAAGGTTATATTCATGAGATTCTTTTAATTTCATTCCACCAATACACTTTCTCTAAAGAAACATACTCCTGATTAGGTTGGACAATGAATTGTCACTGCTCATGCTTTCTCACGAGAATTGTTAACTCCTTATTTACCAAAAATCACATCGCAAGCTATGAATTTTGAATAATCGAAGAAAAATAACCATTGCAAACATGCCATAATACTAAACAATGAAACTCTACATTATACTTCTACAAAACTGTACCCTATCAAGAATCAAGAACAGTTCAAACGATTATAGAGAAGAAATAAAAGGGCTACTTTCAGTAATTCCAATATATACAGCAGGTCATTTACAAAATATCTTGCATGGATGACACTAGTATCTCTGGATTACTTTTCGAGGCTTCAAGCTTATATATAAAACGAAATATGACATCTTGCAGTAAATCAACTTCATTTGAAAATAATTGTGACTTGAATTTTCGTAAAAACTATGCATTATGATGTCTTGAGTCTTGACACAATAATAAAGACTCCAGAATGTGTGCTCACTTATTGTAGGCAGCACGTCCAACCATTACCCCATGAGCTCCTTTTTTAATGGCTGCATTCACCTTTGAAGTAGATTAAGAAATAACAAAGAAAGAGAGAGCATCAGCAAGGAGGAGAAAAAAGAACAAATTAAGAAACATGGATATATATTGCAGTACAAGTACAGTGGAAGCACAATCTAAAGCTTCATAGTATTGCCAAGTGCTTTGAGCACCATGCCACAACCCCCACATGGCTCATTCATATTCAAGAAAACACATGTATGAAACTCAACAGAGGTTTACCTTCATCAAACTGAATTTAAGAAGTAAATTCCATTCAAATGGAAACTTATTGGATCATTGCTCAATTAAGTATAAAATCAGCAAAAATCAAAGGTGAAAAAACATGAATAATACAATACCACAAGATGAACACCTCCATAACAAAATTATGTGAAGCAAACAGATAATATATAATATTAAAAATGTGTCATATTCAGACAACAAAGAAAGCAACAAAAAGAGGTGCATTTTTTATTGATATTTAGACATCTCGTGTTTGAGGCATATCATGTAGCCTGAAGGCCACCACAAAATAATAGCTGTTGATGAAAGCTGTCCACAGATACAGAAGTCATGAGGGCAGAAAACCAGGTGAACAAGAGTGGTGATTTAGACAGCCACGGGAGTAGTTAAAAAGATATCTCACCTCTTCAATTGAATTTATGCCTCCATTTATAGTAAATGTCAAGTCTGGAAAGTCACGCAGTAGGGCATAGTAGTACTCATATCTGTGTAGCAAAGCACACCAAATAATAAGAAACAACCCATCAGCAATTAGATCTAAGTCAGAGCTCAATCAAAAATAAAACTACTGCAAATAGATCTTCTCTAACAAATGAGTTCAGCTGAATATCAGCTGTGCATTGTAAAATAAAATAAAATATTTTTTACATACTTCAGTGGAGGAATCGATCGATTTTCGGCGGGACTAATGCCATTGAGCAGTGCTTTCCGCGAATGTATGATAAAATGTTTGGTTGGAGATGTAGAAGATACTTTATATATAAAATCACCTGGAAAAGTAGAAAAGTAAAGCTTTAATATCTTTAAACAGGAGCCTGGTCAATTTCAAAAGATACTTTGACACATCATTTCTAGAACAAATACTTTAAAATGACAACAAAAAAGGCATCTGAAACCCATTGTCCTGTGGCACATACAGTTACTTCAAAAATGTAGGCCACAGGAACCAGGGAAAAAAATGAGGAGGGGAGCGAAGAGGCAAGAGAAAGAAGAGAAGCCTAAAAAGGGGCGCGCGCGCACACACACACACACACACACACACACACAGGTGAATGGTTAAGTGACAGAACCTAGAATCAGAACATTGTTATTTTTAATAACATGTATTATGATATTTATGATTACATGCAGAGTAACATAAAGCAAGAAAAGATAATCACTCACACAGCTCATTATAAGAATCCTGATCATCCACACCAATACGGCACTTGACAGTCACAGGAACATCAGTATTGGCAGCAATAACGGACATGGCCTCGCCAACAAACTTTCCTTGCAAAGGCCAGGAAAAATAACATAAGGGAACCTAACTATCAAATAAATTACAAAAAAATCACTATCTTTTTTTGTGTCTAGTAMATTAAAACAGCAAAGATAGCTCCCAACCTTTGGATCAAGCATAAGGCGCACACCAAAACACCCATGTCCAACAACCCTAGGGCTCGGACATCCACAACTGGTTCACGTAAAGGAAAAGAAAAAAATATTACAGTACTTGATAAGAAAGACAAACCAATCAAGAAAGTAATGAAATTCAACAGACAGTAAGACCAGCAATCATCAGTAAGATATCATGAACTAACTTTAAGTTAATCTCATCGTAGCCATAAGCATTCGCAAGTTGAGTCGCTTTTGCAATATTCTCTAAGTTATTCCCACCTATTTGAAGAACAATAGGATGTTGCTCAGGTGTGAATGCCAAAAACCTGTCCTGGACATTTTCAATAAACAATTACACTTGATCAAAACAATGGACCATAGTAGTAACGGCACTAGTGCCCCTTTAAACTTCAAGCACACAAACACAACAATCACACAGAATGAAAGCAAAATACATTCACAACCCCAAATGACGTATAAATTTGGCAAGCATAATATCAGTTTCAAGTTTAAGCATTGCAATTCTTATACCCTACATCGTAGCAAGCATGTTTGATACACACCTAAAATTGACTAGGTCTTTTAATAGAAATCCAGCAAGTAGAATTTCAACAATCAAAACAAGAAAATTCATCCAAAACTAGAATCTAAAAGCCTCTTTTTTATTCCCTTTTTTTTTTTTGGTTTTTGATGAGCAGTATATCTACACTAACCAGATTGCCTTTCTGATACACAATTGTTTCTGCAGCAAGCATCTCTGTGTAAAGCCATGCATTTTTTGATATAATCCGTGCAAGTACCCTGTAGTGATTATCCGTCCACTCCATCATTGGGGCAACACTGTGGATCAGTAAGATGATACATTCAAATCACAACTGAGTTCGTTAGGTTACGTTAAGTAAGTAAAGTAACATGAACAGCATAATTTAAACCTCAATGGAAAATGAAAACACACCTGAAGAGGGGAGGAGGGTAACGTGCCACAACCATTGGTGATTCTGTATGTAATGTGTGGCCTGAGCCACAACAATATGATTTCTTTGATGTTGTTGAGCCACAACAATATGATTTCTTTGATGTTGTTGTACTTCCAAGTAATAGCTTTGATGACGATCTACGCCCAGTTTGAAAACCAATACAATTTGCCGGAGAAAACGAAGCAACGAAACTATACCCTGCAGACCTCATCATGCCCTAATCAGATCATAGCCTCCATGAATATTGTGTAGGAGTTCACTCACATAACAAACAATATTTAGAATATTAGCTACAACAATAACATGAGCTCTTAAAAAAGACTACGTGTTGAACATGGCACTTCACAAAAGATAAACTAATCACAAACTTGCATTGATGCAAACAAATCCGAGCATAATTGCATCTCAATCTTAGTACAAACACAAAATAAAAATCAAAACTTGAATCATGAAAACCCCAAAACCAATCTAAATTAGCTAAAATCCCAGAATKAAAACCGCCCAAGTTCATATCACAACCAAAATCTCTAACCCAAGTAACTATTAATCAAAGAAATAGATTCAAAGTTCAACACAAAAAAGAACAAAAATTAAAATTCAGAGCAAGTCGAACAACATTTCATGCAAAAATAAAAACAAATTCGGCACTAAAAACAGATAATGATTGAAAAGAATTAAAAAAATAATAAGAAGAAAAATTTGAAGTCTCGTAAAATAGACAGAAAGAGAGTTAAGGGTTTTTACAGTGCGAAGTGACGCAACTTCAAATCTGAGGTTTAGAAATGGGCGGCAGCAGGCAAGTCACAAGGAGGAAGAAGAGAGAACGCAAGCAGCAACTGATGAAATTTAGGGCGGTCATCAACCGAACAAGTTTTGTGAGATTTATGTTATGTTGATAAATGTTTACTGTCAACCAAACAAATTTTTACAAAAAACACAAAAAGAATGAGAATATTGATTATTGGTGGCTCTGCGTTCTGCTCCTATATTGGGGACTTTTGGTAAGATTGTGGATTGGGCTTGAGCCCAAAAGTCATTGAGGTCCACTATATTTACCCGCAAATTCTATTATTGACCCCGGGACCATGGTCCTAAATCATGGTCCGGGGCAAATGTTCATTTCAAAAACTAGAAGTGTCATTTCAACATGTAATGCTCATTTTCAAGTGTAAATGTTCATATCTGAAAATGAACACTTATATTTTCGGAAATGAACATTTCTATTTCGAAAATGAACATTTCTAGTTTCGAAATGAACATTTGCCCGGACACATGGTCCAGGACCATAATAAGAAGACCTATTGGTTTTTTACCACCATGATTATCACTTGAAAAAAATGCGGAAAATTGACAAACATCAACTATTGTTGGGCGCTTAAAACAGCACACCTTAATGAACTAGCATAAGGTTTGAGGTTTATGAGTATAGCATAAAACATGCAAAATCTAGAATAAATAACATGAAAATCTTAAAAAATAACCAAATTCGGGCTTATTATGATAGGTCTTATATCTCAAGTATTAGTTCAGGTTTTCTTCACCACAATTAATAGTTGATGTTCTTACAACAAATTATTATTTTGGCAGGGGATAATGTCAAGAAAAATTCAGCTTAGGTTTTGCTCCATGTTTTTTTTTTCCGATTCTTGATGAAGATATTTTACAATTATTAGTGGCCGATGATATCAGA